>CAUJRU010001783.1:51405-115244 GCA_963277665.1 Viscum album
CACTGTTTCATTCTGGATTTCGACCACGAAACGCCCAACGGCTCCATATCCAATGATTGATGGACCTGCTTCCCAAAGGAAGGAGTTCACCGGATGGTCTGACCAGTGACCCTTAAGAACTCACATTGGTCGATAGAATGGGAAGTTGGGCTCATCACACCCTTTTTGGGGGGGAATTATTGCCTATTCCAGGACTCTATTATAGATTTAAGACGTATTAATATGTTCATGAATCATTGGTTTATACCCAAACATAGTATCCATGGATTTAACCTTGGTGGGAAATGTTCAACTGGACGCAGGGGTTCAGAATCATTTATGCTCGAGTTTTACCATCCCTCGTTGGATTAATGACCCCGAAGGGTTGGAACTCGCTTGAGGCGACACTAGGAGTGGCACAGTGAACCGATGTGGGGATGATCGGATCAACTGGTTGTTGGGCTTGAACCTCAAGGAGGCTTCCTACGTACCCTACTTAGGAAGTAGGGATCAAAGTCCACATAGTTCGGATAGGTGTTAGGGAACCGACGTGAAGAGAGACCAGGTGGTCTGACGGGTGGTGGGCTTGAACCTCATGGAGGCTTCCTACATACCCTGCCTAGGAGGCATGGATCAAAGTCCATGTAGTTTTCATGTATAGTTTAACGTCATGCTGGATGAGGGTGAAACTCAACGTGAAGAAACGACCGAGTGGTGGGCTTGAACCTCATGGAGGCTTCCTACGTACCATGATTTGGCAGGATCAAAGTCCCCATAGTTCGCTTATGGCTTGGGGCTTACGCTCTGGGGCATCCCAGAATGATGGATTGGGGATTACACTCTAAGGAGTCCCATAGGAGGATTTCATGGTCGATGCTTACTCTAAGCCCACGTGAGTCATTCTCGGTGTGAGAAACAAGAGGCAGTAGGGACCAGAGGATCACGTCGCAAAAGGTGTGTCCATGAGAAGTGGAGTGGGGCTTACGCATGGAGCGGACCAGGGTGATGAATTGGGGCTTACACTCTGAGGAGGCCCAGAAGGTCAGGTCTTACTCCGAGATGGACGCCCTGGGAGACAAAGCCCAGCGGGAGAAAGAAAGGGGGTTCTCCTGTGCCCATCTCCTCTCTTGTAGTGCATGAGGGCTTCCTTCTCATGGCTATTTTACCATTTCCGAGGAACCCTGAACAAGTGGAGGGGAAGAAAGGGGATTCTCGAGATCATACTCCACATTACCGTGGGAATGTGAACCCAGGAATGCTTAGGGAATCTACTCAAGGGTCGGGGATACCCCTTAACATCTATTCACCATGGGTATGTGAACTCAAAATGGCGCGCTGATGCGCCTGAAAGTTACACCATGCGGATCCAGTGGCTCCGGTGGAGGCCTCATCTCGGGGCTGATGAACAGGACAACGAGGGAGTCTCACAGGACTTGGATGGATCAGAAGGATTTTACCTGGATCTGGAAATGAGAAAACTGAAGTATTTGGAGAGCCACCAAGAGGTATGGGTGGTGGAACCCTTCACGTGGGGAAGTACCACGCGGCTGGAGAATCCGTCTGCGAACCAGGGTGGTCCGCAGACTGATTGGCATCCTACGAACCAGGGTGGTTCGTGGCTTTTGTTTCAATTTGCGAACCAGGGTGGTTCACAGAGGGTTCAATCCGTGAACCAGGGTGGTTCAAAGAGGGTTCCAGGTGGGCAAGGGCTACCAAGGGTGGCACTGATCGGAGGCTTGTCGGCCGGGGCTTCGACCGCATAGGAGATTGCTACGCGGTACGACGGATGGGAAAAGAGTCATAAACTCCCTAGTCCACGGGGAAGTCATCCGCGGAGGGGGTATGGTTCACGGTTCTCCTTTTTCATTATTTTATGTTCACTGTTCACCAAATTATTATGCGTTTTCCAATTCCTTGTTAATTCGTATACCTGCTGCGATTCACAGATGGGGATTTCGTTGTTTTCGAAATCTGAATCCTTCCTTCAACCGATCTTCTTCTGAATATCTAATCCCTCCGAATCCGATTCTAGTTCTCAGATCCTTTCTCTTTCCCCCTAAGTATCCTTTATAGAGTGGGTAAAGGGATGTATCTGTGGCTATGTGGCACCTTTTGCGGAGACTGATAACCAAATAACTGGTTCACAGCTGACTTGGTCAATCCGCGATTCGTGGTGGGTATTGTACGCTTCCCCCCCTTCCGCGAGGCGAACTCAGGGAGTGCTCCGCAGCTGCAGAGGGTTCTGCCTCTATTTCGTGAACGATAGAGGGTGCAGCTTAAACTGGTCTACGCGGTCTGCGGTTGGGGCGGTTCGTTATGGTGAACCGGACTGGCGCCCATCCTGCCTCGCGACCGTGGAGGCTCTCCGCCTCCATTTCGCAAACAACAATGGTTCGCAGAGGGGGGTGCTTCACGGGGCTTGGCCACTTTGCGCTTCCATGGGACCGGTTCGCGGAACAGTCTTGTTTGTGTCTCTTATTTGATTATTTTCCCAAATTCCTAGGGGATTTGGGTAGAATCTCCTTTGCGGATTTTTCAGGACCCTACAAATGCCCCCCATCGGAATGGTGTCCGATCGGAACGAAGAGGAGTCCATTTTGATGCAAAGTGGTCCTGAAACTGAGATGGTTTGCGGTAGAAAGGTGGACCAGGTAGGGGACCAGGCCTATAAATATGGGGATCCCTTCACTTTTCCTTTACTTAATTATTCGCGAAACCAGAGATCCTTTTCCTCTGTGTGTTCTTTCCTTCACGAAGTGCCTCATCCGCGAACCGGAAGCAATCCTCCGCGAACCATTCCTTCTTCGCGGTCGCCTTCACCCACGAACCAACTTCCCAACCGCGAACCATTACTCTTAACTAATTAATAAGTAAGTGATGACAGGCTGTGGAGGAACTTGCTTCGTGGTTTCGATGCTCCGCGGACTAAAAATCTCTTGAACTTTAAAAAGTATCTGAGTCTTCCGAATAAACTCGGGATTGATATTCCGTGGAGTGACTTGGTTCGCGGTTTCCTGGCCAACGCTCCGCGGGCCAGGGCTCCGCTGACTGATTTCACGGACGGCTGGTTCGTGGGATGATGTCATCATGAACCATCCTCCAAGGCCTCCTGCAGATTTTGATTATGAAGGCTCCTTAACCATTCATTTGGTCATTTTTTTCCAGAATTTTATTTCGGACTAACCAATTGTTGGCTCTCATTGTGTAGGGAGAAAATATGGTTCCCCCTCGTTCTGCGCCGAGGCCTGCTACAGAGCCCCTCTCAACCGCTGATCAACGCCTAAAGGACATGGCTGGCTCTATTCAAGATGGATTCCGCCACTCCCTACCGTCTTCCTTCCTTGCCGACCGGATCTCCAAATCATAGTAGTAATATCATTTTTCTAACAGCCTTCCTGCCTATGGGTTCGGTTTATTGTCTGATACCCCGATTCCGGAACCCTCCCATGAAAACAATCCCGAAACAAGGATATTTACCACCACTATTCCCTAGTTCGTGATACCTACCAGCAGGCGGCCTGTCTCGAGGGGTACAACTGTCGGATCTGTATTGAATCACCTTCCAGTACCTTCGACAGGAGAACCACGTCAACAGGAAGGAACAATCCACTGCTATCAGAGTATTGCCCGCAGTTCCATGGTAAGAGACCAGCATGGATGGCCGGTGAATCAGGATCTCTGACCAGGAGGAGCATTTAAGTCATTGGATTGGGGGTGGCCCTTCTGGGTTCACCAGAGCTGTGCAGAATTTGGGGAAGAGTTGCTAGCCGTAGGCTTGTATGAAGCTGCCTGGGTGTCCCAAACCTATTCCCTCTAACCTCAAGCCCTCGCCAGGCAACTTATGAGCTGTTGGAGCCCGGACACCAACACCTTCCATCTAGTCTATGGGGAAGTGGGCATTAGTCTATGGGACGTCTTTCAAATTTCGGGGGTCCCCGTCATTGGGAGTATGTATGAAAAGTTCCTACCTCCTTCCTCTGTGTGGGAGAACGAAGAGAGGACTCCCCCTTAGTGAAGCATCTTATTAATCAGACTTGGAAGCACTCAGAGGATACATCTCCAAAATAGCTCGTCCCATACCATGAATGGGTCAAGGATTTTGTGAGAGAGAACAAATCTAATGAATCTGTGGCTCTCCCATGCAGGCCCATGACTTTCCATACGATGGAGTCTCGTAAGCAGGGTGTAGCTATTGGCTGACTTTGGAGAAAGGCGATTATCGCTGCTGGGGCTGGGAGATTATTCCGGATGTTGATCGATTGCTCCACCTAGAAGCTTTTCTGGCCATGTTCTTAAGTGGCTGGTTATTACCCGTAAGTGAGGTTGGTGGTGTGCAGGTCACTAATTTTTTCATGGCGGCACAATTGGCTACCAGTAACGTTATCAACCTAGCCGTCCCAGTACTGGCCAGGATTTACCGGTTACTTGGTAACATTACTGATGGGAATTGTCCAAACTGAGTGGCCGGCCCTTTCCAAATTCTCTAGGGATGGTTAAGAGTACACATCAAGAACTGCTACACCTTCATCAACCCTCTTCGGATTCCAGGCACCACATTCCGGCTGTACTTGCAACTGACCAGTGGGGTTATGCCTGAAGAGTGGGCGACCCAAGAGAAGGATAGTCAACAGACAGTTTTGAATAGGCATCTGCTATTAAGTCAAATTTCAAATTATGACTATTTCAATTTTCATCATTTTTCTTCCCCTGTCGGTGCAATTACAAACACCATAACAGAAGATGTTAGCAAGCGGGGCTACCTCCTCTCCCTCTGAGAGGGTATTCTGGTGGCTCGTATTGGTGGAGAACTAATCTGCGAGGGGTACGTGCCTTGCCGATTTGGGTGTCAATTTGGCTGCGTCCAAGCACAGTGTCCTCCCGCACTTAATGGTGCCCGCAAGAACCATCATTTGATGGTGGCCAGACAACTGTGGTTAATTTTTTTACCCGGGAGGATACCAACTGTGTGGTTATGACCCCCACGCTTGCAGACTCCATGCATTTCTTATCCAATAATTATGATGAATCCTGGGTAAAATCATACCCAAATGGCCAGCTAGGGACATTGGTGCCCCCCATCTCAAGTCCCAAACCATGAAAGGGCAAAAGTAATTGAAAGGAGGATGGTTCTCCAACTAGGCTGGGAAAAATCATTCGTCACCCGAATGGTACCTTGCTTCCGGGAAAGATTTTAACAGACAAGGGTGTATCCTCTCATGCCCTCGAGGATACGCGGAGGGGGGTAGTTATTCCCGCTGATGCTGCCTTTCCGATGGCTTGGGGCCAATGGGATGAGTTCAAAGCCTGGTCAGCCTTTCACATCCAGTACCCCCGTCCTCTGTGGTAGTATCTTCAAGAATCAGAGGTAGATTTGGACAGGCTGGGCTACATATCTGCTCTTGCTGACATTCTCTATGATGCGGACCCCGAGAGGGCCGTTCGATATCTCTAGGACCTTAGGTCTATATTCACGCACGTCAGGGTTATGCGGTATTGACGCATCGAGTCCAGGACATGCTGCACCCAATTACTGATGAGGAGGAAGAAGGCAGTGACCGTCCTTCAGGGGGTGATGATTTCGAGGATCTCCCTGTCATAGCTGAAGCAAGGGAATTCCCATCCCTACCCGTGAGGTCCCGTCCACAGGTATCCCTAGAGAGGTCTAGGGCAGTGGCGGGATCTGCAACACAAATACGACCATTGGCACCCTTACCAGTCCCTATCTCTGCCCGACCTTCTCAGGTTGATCCTCCTCGGTCGGAAATTCATGGCATGGCTGCATTCCCGGAGTCTTGGAGGATTTGGGATGACCTGAGGGTCAGTGGTTCAGATGAAGAAGTTTCAGTGTTTCTTCAAACAGTCCCTCTTAAACTTCCGGGTATCAGGACGATCTTCGCTCCACCCCACTTGCAGTTGGAAGAGGATTTAGATGAAATAATCACCACGTTAAAGTAAATGGATGCGTACATTCATTCACTCCAGAATCATCTCTATGGGAGAATCCGGGTGTCTATAATGATTAGACGTCACGAATTGTCTGAACCTGAATAAGAGGTCTCTCTACTCACCCATTCTAACTTTTTCCCTCCTTTATTGTGGGGGTTCTAAGGTTTCTTCCCTTTCATGAAGGGTGCCGAATAATCTCAAGGAGTAATTCCTTCTCCGGAGTATACACCTTGTGGTACTGCGGCAGGGGAGCATGCGCTTTCTCCCACAGGGGTCAGCAAGGAAGGATCCCCTGGAACAACTGAGCTCATGGAAGCGGCCATCGCAGACTCAGGTAGGGTTTTTCCTACTCCTAATCCTTCCAGAATTTTGGGCGAACTGTCCCCTGGCCAGATCTAGAGACGGCGATAGGCATTCCATTTATCGGAACGACTCAAACAGGGAATGTCAGTTAATCATGACTTCCCGTTTTCTCAATCTCCAACTTGCATTATTATACTTCGTCAGTCATTAACTATTTGATGTATGGTGTAGGGCCACATGGGGGTCTGGCTGTAGCTACCCAAGTGGTTCTGCCTTCTTCCTCCTTGCCATCTGCGGAATCCCCCGTAACCACGCCCGGGCGTGACAAGATGTTGAGCCCTGCTGGAGGGGCCGATGATATGGATGCTCGAATCCCGCCTTTATTAGTCAGAGATATGCCAGAGGAGGAACCGCTGGTATCCGAGACCCCAACTAATCAGATAACCTTTTCAATTGTGGAGGACGACGATTTTCCTATGATCGCTGAGGGGGATCCAGATCTGATGGAGCCAACCACCCCAGGCCCAAAGAATCTCGTGATGATGGAGGAAGAGCCTACCATTAATCCGGTTGCTGGGAAATCAGAGCGGGCCATTTTCTTGTTCACCGGGGGAGTGATTTCTTCGAGCTTGGTTTTCGTAGGCAACCACTTGGGGATGAATTTCGAAACTGCTGGCCTTAGGCACGACCTCAGGCCCTGGACCCCTCTGGGGGCTCCCCAGATTCCCTTGCCTATCGAAGATGTGGCATCCTCTTCGAGTGGCTGTTGTGGCAGTGCAGAGCTTGCAGATGCTGATGCCTCGTTGATTAGGATTAAGTTCCCCGGTCTCCTTCCACTGACTCCTTTTTCTTCCCTTTTCTAATTAGGTGTACTCATCTGTCTTATTGACTCTATGGCTTCAGGACCACAACCTCTGGCGCTGACAATTATGTCACAAGTCGGGGGTGAAGCTACCGCAGTGCCAGGGTTTGCGTGTGAGTCCACCTTGGGTCCCTCCTTGGTGACGTTCAACCCCGAATATGTGTCCTCATCTGGGAGTGATTCAGAGCCCGATCAACAAGTCCTCTCCAGCCTTCGACCCGCTCGCCAAAGGGCTTGGGAGAAAATCTGGAGACTGATCTCTCAAACGTCCTTGGTCGAGATGTAGACCAAATTAATGAGGCTATGAAATTTGTTTATGTTTCCGGTATTTTATGTATTCAACTATAATGGTGTTTATTACATAGTCAAGAAGATAGTTTCTGATCAGGAGAGGCTAGGTGATTTCGAATCTCGCCTTTCCGCTACCCAATCCAAATCCTAACTTTCTGCAACTCAACATCTCTGCCTAACAGAGGCTCATGACCACGTCGGGGTCGTAACAGGGCTTCAGAGAGAAGTTATTGAGTAGCGTTCTCACCTGGAGGTGCTGAGGAATGAGATACCATAGCTGTAGCAGAAAGAGTCCAATGTCGCCTCCATGATTGGATAAGGGGAGCAGCGGATGGAGGAGGAAATAAGGGCAAGCACAAAGGCGGCTCAGGAGACGGAAGAATTGCAGGCTGGTGCAGAAGCTGAGATGGCCTTACTGCAGAATCTCTCTAAGACAATCAAGGATTCTCACCAGTGCCTGATACAGCTTTGTGAATCCTCCAAAAAACTATTGTAATCACCTTTCGCACTAGAGGAGGCTCCGGATTGTGGATGCCCTTCTTAACCACTTTGTTATGGAACCAAGAAATATTTCTCCTTAGTTCCCTTGTCGCCTTTTCCTGTGATAGAAACTATTTGGTACGATTTCTGCATATGTTAATTCCCTGAACATAGAATAATCCTAGTCCAGGACTAAAAATAAATCAAGCTCTAACTTTTTCCAGGACCATGGGGTTCAACGAGCATAGTCTGACTATTGCTAGGGTTTTGTAGAAAAACCCCACAAACTTTTTTGTATTTTTTTCTTTTAATGCCCTGCTTTTTTGGGCCCATTTGGTATAGACCCAGCGGGTATAACCCGACTTTTTCTTAGGTCTCCCTTTTTGGGTTTTCGGCCTAACAGGCTTTGTGCCTCTCTCTTTTGTGAGCATTTTAAAGTCCTGCCATCAAGACTATCACTACTGATGTTTTAGGCCAAATAGATTTGACCAAATATGGTGGGGTGAGGGCCCTAATGGGGTTCAACTAATTGAAATATGTCTTAATACCCTTCAAACGCACGTGGGGGGGGGGGGAACATGTTTAAATTTGAGCGGCATGCAGGGCATGTCTCAAGGCATTGGAGCCGTGTCGGCGTACAGAGGTAGGAAGAGAATTGCCTAAGGAAAACTTGCCTTTGGTAGACAGGCTAGGGGCGATCAATATGCAGAGCTGTTGAGGGCATGGTATACATAGTCATATAAAGGTGTCCTTAAGTCAAAGAATTATCCATTTCTGATGGCCAGGGGACTTCATGGAATTCAGGCTTATGGGATCCACCATGGGTGGCCTGGAAAATGAATGTGTCGTCTGATAGGGTTTTGAGAGCATTTGTATCAATCAAGAGTGTGGAAGCAAGGTTCCCATCCTACGAATTTATCTAGTGTAAAGGACGGTTGGGGCTTGGGGCAGTTTAATGTTGTGCAGCTGGGACATCATCTGAAATGGAACGACTTCACCTGGTTCTTGGTAATCACATCGAAGATGTTCCTCCGCATTCAGGTAGGATTGTGGAAGAGGTTGGTAAACTATAGCTCAGATGGTTTCTGAATCCTGGGATAGAAATGGGGGCTCAGAGGCCAAGAGGCATACGGAGAGAAGCATTGCCTAAGGAAATATTGCCTTCGGTAGACTGGCCAGGGGCGATCAATATGTAGAGCTGCTGAGGGCATGGTATGCATAGTCGTAAAAAGGTGTCATTAATTTAAAGACTATCCACTTCTGATAGCCGAGAAACTTCAGGTAAGTTGAGATTTGGGGTCACCAGGGGTGGCTTATGAGAGTTTGGATTTTTTTGAGTACATAGTATGGTTTATGATGAGAGGGTTCCCGAATATAGGGAAAATATCTAGACTAAACTTCCTGAGAACGGGATAAGTAGTTCTTTCTCACGCCATTGTGAGGCGGTGGCTCATGCAAGTCTGACCCGTGCACTGAAAGACGGAGAAAAGCCTCTGTTTCTCATTGAACCCATGACGAGTATGACCATATCGTCATGTGGTTGGGACATAATCCATGTAGTTTAGCATCATGCGGCAAGGACGAGAGGCATTTTTTAAGGTTGTTGTGCAGTTTAACATCATGCAGCGAGGACAAGGACTTTTTTTGAAGGTTGCTATGCATTTTAATGTCATGCAGCATGGCCGATGGGTATTTTTGCAAAGGCCTCTCTTTATCAGAATGTAACCGGGCTTGAATACCTCAACATTCCCTAGACACGTGGGGGGGGGGGGTGATTGGTGTAAATCATGGTTCCAGGGATTCTTGGATTAGGAAAGGTGATATGTGGGCTCTGAGGCTGGTAAGCATACAGAGCTAGGAAGAGCATCGCCTATGGAAATCTTTCCTTTGATGGACGAGCCAGGGGCTATAATTATCTAGAGCCGCTGAGGGCATGGTATGCATAGTCGTAAAAAGGTGTCCACGGGTTGATCACTTTCCACCTCTGATGGCCATGAATGGTTATGAGGATCCACAATTATTCGGGCCATGAAGTCCATCATTTGGCAGGGGAACGTCTGGACATGTCAGGGATATCCGTCCTTGGTTGCCTGTTGAGCTTCAAAGAGCCCCCTACACTGATATTTTCTCTTTTTATTTGTGCGCGGGGGTGTGCCTTCATTCCACGCATTTTAACATCATGCGGTAAGGACAAGGTACTCCTAGTTTATCGGTCATAGAGCTCGGACCATTGGGTGACTATTGCTGCAGTCACACATAGGATAACTAAGTCAACATGTTCTGATACACTTGAAACAAGATGGGGGATGAAGGTTGTAAACTGCAACTTTGAGTTTTCCCAGATCAAGAGGTGTGGTGTGGGGGCTCTGAGGCTGATAGGCGTACAGAGCAAGGAGGATTATCGCCTGAGGAAATCTTGCCTTTTATGGACGAGCCATGGGATATCATTATGCAGAGCCACTGAGGGCATGGTATGCATAGTCATACAATGGTTTCCCTGGGTCGATAACTTTCCACTTCCGATGTCCATGAATGATTATGAAAATCCATGATTTCTCATAGTGCAGAGTTCGACATTGTTGGCGCCAAAAATGTGGCCCAAAAGGAAGGAACGAAAAAGACAGCCGGTGCGCTGCCTCGCGAAGCACAGCCGCGAGGCCCCGCCGCGAAGCGCCCCAACCATGGAGACCCCGCGAAGCTCCAGAGGCGGTAATCCTCCGCGAACCCGTTTGACGTTCGCGAGCCGCCGCGAAGCTCCGGAGGCGGTAATCTTCCGCGAACCCGTTTGACGTTCGCGAGCCGCCGCGAAGCTCCAGAGGCGGTAATCCTCCGCGAACCCGTTTGACATTCGCGAGCCGCCGCGAAGCCCCGAAGGCGGCGTGCGAGCCCTGCTTCGCGGCGCCCCTTCCCTATAAACACTCGACTCCCCCTGAGTCCCGGGGACGGACAATCCGACCTTTCGGCTTCTCCTCTCCCGAATCGCGAAGCACGCGTTTCCCCGGGAATCATGAGCTCCACGAGGTATTTCTACTTCGCAAGACGACTCTGATTTGTTTCGTTTTGAGCCCCTCTTCTGAGAGGGATGCCCTTCGCGAAGCTCAAGGGCGTTCGCAAAGGAAGGGGATTCCCAAGGGAACCCGGGCAGCCGCGGAGCACTTGTGCTTCGCGAAACACCCAACCCATACGAGTAATCCCTATGCTAAGGTAGGATCGCTCCACTTCGCGAAGTACATCGCTTGGCAGGACCCTGCTTCGCAAACCACTCCTTCTTCGCGAGGCAGTGCTCCGCGAACACTGTTTCACTTCGCGAAGCACCTACCACTCCCACCTATGCCCCATGCTAAGGCCAAGGCACCCCACTTCGCAAAGCACACTCCTCTGCTTAGCGATTCCTCTTTCCGTGCGACCCTCCAGGTTTGAACGATGTGATTTCAAAGTCCCATGGACAACACCTCCCGTAGCGTTGCTTCGCCTAATGCTTCTTCGCATAGGCATGCTAACGGTTATTGCTTCTTCGCATAGCCACGCTAACGTGGACCCCTCGATGGTTCATCCCTCGACCCCCCTTTACCATGGCCTTACCGGAACCTTCCCTTCCCGAAGGACCAGAGGGTACCGGTTATGTAAGTCCTAGGGGTGTGGAGTGAACCCGCCTCGTCCGAGCTGCAGGACGTTAAACTGCCAAGCACCACGTCCTCAACACATGACGTTAAATTGTGACCCAACCTCGTCTCCCTCACGAAGGGTCCCCCCAACTCGAACATTTTTTACACCACTCGTCTCCACGGGAATGGAACTCTTCCGCACATGGAATGAGATCCTTCTTGTCGGAGTGGTGTATGTTCGCAGGGGAAGGGCTGCCTCAGAGCGTAAGCCCCTAACCTTTGGTACGGATGATTTCACCCGTGCATCTCTGTACTTCCCCACTACCAAGGTCAGTGGAGGACGTGATAGGGAACGAGGCACCTCCCATCGTCGGACCAAGGTCCGTCTTCCCCGCGCTTTGTCGCGCCATGGGCCTCTATCCTGGAGTAAGTCCCAACACCATGGGCCGCCCAACGCGTAAGCCCCTCTTCGCTTCTCACGGACGCACCCTTCGCGACGTTATCGTCAGGTCCATGCAACCTCTTGTTTCTCACACCGAGCATGACTCACGTGGGATTAGAGTGAGCACCGACCCTGACAAACCCCTTCTGAACTACGAGGTCTTTGATCCATGTCAAGGCATGGTACGTAGGAAGCCTCTACGAGGTTCAAGCCCGCCCGTCTTTCACATCGGGTTTCACCCCCATCCAGCACGACGTTAAACTGCAATTCCGGTCCAGTGGTAAGCCATTGCGACCCACCCCATTTGAACTACGAGGTCTTTGATCCATGTCAAGGCATGGTACGTAGGAATCCTTTATGAGGTTCAATCCCACCAATAGTGGACCAAGGTCTACTTTCACCTGAACTATGAGGTCTTTGATCCATGTCAAGGCATGGTACGTAGGAAGCCTCCACGAGGTTCAAGCCACATTGCTCGGTCGTTCATTCACGTCGAGTTTCGCCCTCATCCAGCATGACGTTAAACTGTATGCCCCCTTTGTCCTGAATGACATTAAACTGCCCACCTATTCCCATTTGAACTACGAGTTCTTTGATCCATGTCAAGGCATGGTACGTAGGAAGCCTTTATGAGGTTCAAGCCCACCAATAGTGGACCAAGGTCTGCTTTCATGTCGGTTCACTGACAAAGACCCGTTTGAACTACGAGGTCTTTGATCCGTGTCAAGGCATGGTACGTAGGAATCCTCCCAGAGGTTCAAGCCCAACTCCCATCGGACCAAGGTCCACCTTCACGTCGGTACGCTGACGACATTCATCGGGCCAAGGTCCAGCTTCACGTCGGTTTACCGGCACCATCCCGAACTACGCGGACTTTGATTCCCTGCCACGGGGATACGTAGGAAGCCTCATCAAGGCTCAAGCCCAACTTCACTGTCGCCCCCTGCGATGGTTCCACTTCACTCTCCTTCCACTCCATTCGCTGTCGCCCACGTGCTAGCCCCGGTGTCGATATCCCTTCAAGGAGGATCCCTCAATCCGATTTATCCCAGCTAACGCTCTGGTTGGGTTGATCCGTCTCCGCTAGACGTTAAACTCGCGGAATACCCTGTGTTGAACACGGGAAGCTGAGGAAAACCTCAGATACGTGTCTATGACATGTAATTCCCCGCGCTCGATGTGGGATGCCTCGGGCTTCCACGCCCTCGAGAAGCCTTGTGGTAAAGGATAACAGACAGACATGCCAGGTACCCCAGCATCCAGACACGCTACTGATGCCTCAACGTGACTACTCCCCTGACCGAAGGTTGCTGCCCTGACTGGACCCTTTGGAATGTCCCGAAAGAAGCAGTGTAATTAACCGGCGTCCATGGAAACATGGCACTGGGAAGAGTTTCACGAACTACGTATTAAATCTATAAGGGAGACCCGGACTAGGTGACGAGTTATGAGGAGGAATCCACGGAAGGAAGAACCGACATCCCATCATCCCGTTTCAATCAAGGAGAAGACGTACCTGAATAAGGAACGAATGCCTCCCACCTTTGGAAAGCAGGAATGCGGGGCAACAAAGCCGCGCGTCCCCCCTGACGGACGGATGCGCGCGCGCCCCGGCGAAAGCGTCGGAAATAGAAATGGTGAACCCGACGTGAAATTCTTCTCCTCAGCATGGAGATTAGTAGCGTTCGAGACACCAGTAGATTGACGTGTCGCCGGATCCAGATATCCGGTGCCTGGTCCCGCCAAGCAAGTAGCGGGCCTGTCGTGGAACTCACCGGAAGTCGGGGTAGTAGAGCGTGGGGCACTCCGCTCTGCAGCGTGTTGGCGTGGATCCTTCTCACAGACATGGAGGATGGAAGAACGCTGGGGCATTGGCTGTCAATCCTTTTCCTCTCAGTACTGATGAGTTGATCCCTTCGCTTGCCAGAAACCAGGTTGCTATTTCAGAGATGCAGTCACCATCTGCTCCTCGCCCGCGCAGGGGCAGGGGAAACACCACGACGACCACTCCACATGGCGCCACCACCGCCACGACGGCTGCCACATCACGGAATACGGGACGTCCACGTCCCCTTTCCCCATCAGAGGTCATCCAACGAAGGGTGATCAACAGCCTCGTGCACAGGTACGAGGAGGAAGGGGTCATCCCGACTAGGGATATGGCCCTCTTGGACCTGGAGGCCTCCAGGCCCCGCCATCAACGCCGCCCTAACCGGCCGCGCAGGGATCCCCTACTCCCCACCCAGACATTCAACCGTTTCGGGAGCCTATCTCCGGAACGCCTTGACGACTCTTCGCCTTACGCTGAAGAGGCAGGCGCCGTCCGGCTCAGTCCACTCAGGGTCCCGACCCAGGGCCCCCAGGCGAGAGCTCCCGTCCGGCCGCGTCAGCGCCGCCGTCCGGCCCCGCAGGAAGAGCAGGCAGACTACGTCCCTCCACCACCTGCACCGGCCCGCCTGACCCGACGTCAGCGTCGGGCCCGGGCTGAGGACGCTCGCCTATGCGCGTCCATGTCGACAGCTACAGTGGCCCGAGCCACCGCCGACGTACATTATGAAGCCCCCGCGTACATTGAGCAGGGGAACCCCTTCTCCCAACCAGGATCGAGACCCCAACCGCCCCACGGGCAGGCTGGGTTGACTCTCCGGGTTGCAGGCCCAAGTAGTGATCGCCGCGAGCTAACCTGCGGTGATGCCACCCCGTACGGAGGTCCTCCCTGTACCACTACTCCACAGAGCGTGGGCCTTTCCTGCTCCGAGGTTCGTCATGGAGACATGCCTCGTGCTGCCCCCATCCTGCAGGAAGACCTGCCCCGTGGCAGTGATGCTCAGCGAAGAAACATTTCCCGCGCCCGCTGTACAGGGTATGGAGTCCATCCTTCTGAAGGCACCGTCCATCCGGTCCTTCTTCAACGTGGGGGTCCCCCCTACGTCCTCTCCGCGACTGGCGAAGGTCCTCCTCGCCCCAGCAACTCAAGGAGTGAAGGTCAGCCTCGCTCCACTCGCATCGACCATGGAGGCCTTCCCCATGCTCCTTCCAGTTCCAACAGAGGCCCCGCCCACATGGGTATTGTTCATGGAGGTCCTCCCCATGTACCCTTCGACATTTTCCCTGGTGCCCCCCGCACCCCGGCTGTCTCGAGTGGGGGCCCTCTCCGACACGACGCCAGCGCCGCCCCAAGGCTGCCTGATAGGGGTCAACCCTGTCCCGAAGAGCCACCCAGGGGCAGAAGAGCGGGTCGTCGCCGCCACAAGAAGAATCCTGGGAAGGTCCAGGGGGAGATCAAACCTGCCCGCTTCTCCTATTCGGAAGCGGAATGCGATTCAGCGATGGAACCTTCTCCCAGCTCCTCCGTATCAAGGACTGGGGCAGGAACCAGACGCGTCAGCCTCGTTCTCCCAGAATTTGAGGTCCACCGGATTCCCGTCTCTCTCCGCAGGTACATCCGGGAGGAAGAAATCCTGGGAATTCCGCAGGTTTCGACCGCGCAGTCACCGCCATCGTCACCCGAAGTGCCCTCTACCTCTACTCGGGATCACGAGGAGCTGTTTTGGGGGTCAACAGTGGTAGAGCGACGACATGACCGGACACCGGTAATGGCGATTCCCGTACCCGAAGTAGTGGCTGTTAGCCCGTCCTATCGTGACATTGTGGTCAGGTCACCTCGCTCTTCAGAGGAAGGCCCAGAATTCGGTGGCCAGTCTGCTCGCTCGCCGTATTCTCCACCGCCGAGTTAGCTATCCCAGAGGTCCGCCTCGGTACCGCTACCGGTCCCTCAGCCGCCCCCGGTTGATGAGTGGGGTAATGTAGGGCCGAACCCCGAGGACGAACCCAGGAGCTTTTGGAGTATTCTTGCAGCGGACTACTTCCCAGAGAAGTTCTGGCCCACGGCGGTGCTGAATTTCCGCGTACCCGAGTCGCTTACCCCTGAAGAAGTGGGATGCTTTTGTCGAACCCTGTGGGCGACGCACTTCCGCCTCCGCTGTGAATGGGTAGTATACCCCAGGAGTCGAGAGCACTTCGAGGAGATTGGAAAACAGTGCCGCCTGATTGATGCAGCGGCGCTCCTTGTGGCCCAGCACCCCGAGTCGCCCGGTCACCAGAGTGCCCTCCAACGAAAATGCGTTCAGAGTTTCAAGGCACTCCGCAAGATCGTCAGGGAAGCCACCCCCCATGTACAAGTCCGTGGCTAGGGACACTATGCTTCCCTTCTATTCGATCCTATTCAACGACAACCCGATTCTCTATGCGACATCGAGGACATGCCCTCGAGAGGAATCGCGGTCCACATGGCCGACATTGTGGACAGGGAAGACGAACTAGAACTCCTTGATGGAGACTTCCCCCCAGAGGGTGCACCGCCACTACTCGACCCATCAGGGAGAGTCACCCATCAGCAGAGGAACCTGCTAGGCCTGCCCGTACCCACCGAGTCGCTGGTACTCAGTCGAAACACCGGCAAAGGTAAAGAGCACGTCGGAACCGTCAAGCACTCCGACCCGTCCGCCTCTGTGCAGAAAACAGACGAGGATCCTGAGAAGGCCACATTGCGCCAGCAGCTTGCTGAGCAGAAGAGGCTGGTTGACGAACTATTGGCTGAACGCGCCGCAGAGCGGCGACCCGACTATGGTAATCCCAGGCCGGGGCAGCAGGGGCAGGAACAATTTCCCCCCGGTGAGATGCCTCCGGGCAACCCTGATCATGCTACTGCCGCGGACAGGGCGGAAGCCAGAACATACGGCAAGAGGGCGCGATACGTCTCGCCAAACCCCCCTGAGCGACGGGGCAATCTGAAGAATCCAACCCGGGTTCCCCCAGTCGCCCAGCAGGTCGTCCAGCCAGTTGACCCGCGAGCGGCCGAAGTCGTCTACCGTGTTGAAGAACCTGGCAATGCGCTTGTGGTTAGGGATCCCCGTCAAGAAAGGGACCCCCACCCGGAGGACCTTATTGCGGCACTCACAGCCCGCCTCGAGGCGTTGGAAACACGGCAGGTGGCAGTCCCACCGGATGGCAAGCCTTATCCCGCGTGGGTGGATGATATGCCCGCGCCTCCGGGTTTTGGGAACCCCAATTTCCCGCCTTTTAACGGGACAGGGGACCCACCCCAGCACTTGGCTCATTTCTCTTCCAGGTGTGGCCCCATGCTGGGGAACCCGGCTCAGCAGGAAGCTGCTAAGCTCCGATGTTTTGTACAGACATTGGAAGGTCCGACATTCGTCTGGTACAGCCAGCTCCCTATCGGATCAGTGACCGGTTGGGAGGATCTTCGCCGGCAGTTCTTATACCAGTTCAGCTCCACCACGCGAAAGACCAGCATTGCGGACCTCTTCAAGTGAAAACAGAGGCCTGATGAGCGGGTTGCGGACTTTATCGCCCGGTGGAAAGGACTTACGTATTCCCTCGATATGCCACTGACTCAGGAGCAATTACTGAAGACGTGTGTGGGGAACGTCAAGACAGAGCTGGTACCCTCCTTGATTACCCAGAACTACCCTGGAGGGTTCATATATTTCTCAGATAAGGCCCAGCGCCTCGAGGAGGCCCTGCAACAGGCTAGTCAGGCACGTTTGCTGCCCCCTATGATCTCAGCCAGGAGGGCCGCCAGGGCTGAACCCACCGCGGTGGATCAAATAGAAGCCCTGAGGTAGCTGGAATTGCTACCGGCGGCATCACCCCCGCAACCCCGCAGAGGTCCTCCACCTCAAGCACAGGCTCCTGCCCAGCAGCGACCGCCTCAGAACCGACAGGTTCCCCCGCGCAATGCGCCGCCGCCACCTAGGCGAGGCAACCAGGCGCCGCCTCCTCGGCAGGCCCCTCCGGTCCCTCGACAGGACCAGGCCCCCGGGGCTCCTTACCCGGAAAGAAAGTACCATACCTATTCGTTCAACGAAAATCAGGTCCCTGGCTACTTCCGAAGTGCTCTAGAGCAAGGGATCGTGCGTCTGCCTGAGTGCAGGAGGCCGGCAGAGGCGCATCTCACCGATCACCCCAACTACTGCCCTTATCATCGGATCCTGGGGCACACCCTCAAGCGATGCTATGTGTTTAAAGACTGTCTTCAGGACCAGGTCAACAAAAACATAGTCAAGTTGGGCCCAGCGCCAGCGCAAGTGGCAGGCGTCTTTGCGGGATCAGAAATTGGCAGCGACAGCGAAGGTGAGTGGCAGCAGGTCCCTAGCCGTGGGTCCCAGAAATACGACAACTGGATGGCTCGAAAAACCGTCGTCCGTGCCCAGGGTATCATCCGGGCACGCCTGAAGCAGTCGGAACCTTTAGAAGAAGTAGCCGGTGCCTCAGCATCGTCTTCACAGTCGACCTCTGCCCAAAAGGGCAAGCAGCGGCGACGCAAGAAGAAGCAATGTGCACCGCCAGTGTCGTCGTCATCCCACACTCTCGGAGACTTTATGACTCCCGAAGTGGGCATTCCTCCCAGAATCCGCCCAGCGGTGGATGACTCTTCGAGCGACAGTCAAGGGTACGCTTCGGTTAACACCGTGGAGCTGGTAAAGCCCTATATGACCCCCGACGAGGGGGAACCCCAGGAAGACCTCCCCAACGTTTCCAGCCGACGTCAACGTCGGCGAAATCGCAATCGCGCCGGTCCTCAAGGTACGTCAGCGGGCACTTCTGACCAAGCCGTGCACGCTACCGAGACCAGGCAGCAGGCTCAGCGCAAATCTCAGCACGCGCAGACCCATCCAGCACCCTCGGCTCTACCTCCACCGCTGTTCGTGTTGCTGGATCAGGGAGAGCCGCCTCGTTCGTATCACAGCCAGTCTTGCCCGGCGACAGGCCAGCCTCTGCTGTCCGATCCTAGTCCGGCGACTACTCTTCAGGCTTCTACTGGTAGGAAGCAAGATGTACCCAGTACTAGTTACTCGCCGGTTCAGCCAGCCGGACCCGCTGTGCATCCAAATGCCGAACGACATCCTGTAAGCAGAGGTTCACGTTTGGCACGAAAGTACGATGTCCTGAAGCATCTGGCCGGCATCTCGGCGAGGCTTTCCATCCTCGAGGCCCTTCGCCTGTCATCTGAAATGCGCGAGGCACTTGACGAGGCCCTAAGGAGCCCCCTCCAGTTCGAGACGGAAGTGGCAGCTGCTAAAGCCTTCCATACCGAGACGATTGAAAACGCCGAATGCCAGGCGGTTATCTCGTTCTCTGGTGAAGATGAAGACCCTCCTATACAGGGGCACATTCTCCCACTGTATATCACTGGCCACTTCAACGGTGTGGAAGTCCGCCGATGCCTCATTGATACGGGTTCTGGAATCAACCTAATTCCGACCCGGACACTGTGAAAGCTGGGTCTGTCCGAAGGTGATTTGACTCCCTCTGACCTCAGGATCCAGGGGTACGACAGGACAGAGCAAACCCCGGTCGGCAAGATCCGCCTGAAGACCCAGTTCGGTGGCTTAATTGCCAGCACCGAGTTCATGGTTGTTTCTCAGGACACCGCCTACAACGCATTGATGGGTAGGCCATGGCTCCATCTGCATGCAGCGGTCCCCTCGTCGTATCACCAGTGCCTTAAGTACTCGCTCAACGGTCGAGTAGGCGTGCTCCAAGGAGACGCGTCCCCTTTCGCTTCTTGTGAGGCCCGCTATCTGGATGCGGGTTATTACAAAAGTAAGGACAAGAAAATCCTGGTAAGCGAGGATGATCCCGCTCTGATCACAAGTGATCCCTGGGAAAGCATGGACGACGCCTACATCCTCCCGATCCACCGGTTGGAGGCCACGACCCCCGACATGGGACAGTGTTTTGTTGTTTCGGGTACGCAAGGAAGTCATGTTCCCGTGTCCAAGCGACGGCGGAAAATCACCTCGTACTCCTACATCAACCAGGCTCGGGTCATCCCGGAACCTCCTACCCCTGTACGGTACCGGGACGTCAAGCTGATGACAATGGCGGTGCGCCATACGTGTCTCTTTCGCTGGGCTGGAATTAACCGACTCACGCCGACACGTCACCACTGCTTTGATATCATCAAGCGTGTCCCCTTAGGCCGAAGGCCAGATGGGATCGGATCAAATGCATTCATTGCTATGGTCTCAACGACAAGTGAGTCTCCTGATGTAATGACCGCTGCCGCCCAAGCCGGCACCAGTTGCCCCTCGGGTTTTGAGAGCCCAGAATCATATTCCATCGCAAGAAGTCCCCCCATGGCTGGGGAGGAAGACTTGGAGGATGCTCCCCCAGCCTTTGAAGAAGGCGTCTCTACCACGGTTGATGAACTGGTACAGGTGAACCTTGGAAGCGAGGCAGATCCAAGACCCACATTGATCAGTGCGGCCATGTCCCTCGAGGAGCGGCAGCAGTATGTATACTTCCTCAAACAGCACCGCGATGTGTTTGCCTAGAGTTACGATGAGATGCCAGGGCTGGATCCCCAAGTGGCCGTCCACCGTCTGGGTCTCCCGGCAAAACACCGCGGGTTCAAGCAGCCTCCCAGGAAAATGCACCCTTCTCATGGTGTTATGGTGGAGGCCGAAGTTGACAAGTTTATCAAATCCAACTTCATTAAGGAGGTCCAGTACCCCAAATGGCTCACCAACATTATGCCGGTCCGGAAGAAGAATGGGCAGATCAGAGTCTGCATCGACTTCCGCGATCTCAATCGCCACTGCCCAAAGGATGACTTCTCACTCCCAGTGATGGAACTGTTGATTGACGCCACGGCCGGGTTCCAAGCCCTCTCTTTCATGGATGGGTATTCCGGGTATAACCAGATCCGGATGGCCCCCGAAGACGAGGAGTCCACTGCCTTCAGGGCTCCCTAGGGTACCTTTTTCTACCGGGTAATGCCATTCGGTTTGAAAAATGAAGGTGCCACATATCAGAGGGCCATGCATCGCATATTCAAACCGATCCTCGGGACATTGGTGGAATGCTACGTGGATGACCTTGTAGTCAAATCACGCCAGCGCCAGGACCATCTCAAAGACCTTGAGAAAGTGTTTGGTTTCCTCCGTTCCCGTCACCTGAAGATGAACCCGCTGAAGTGTGCCTTCGGAGTCACCTCCGGGAAGTTTCTGGGCTTCGTTGTCAGATACCGAGGTATCGATATCGACCCGAAGAAGATCATGGCCATCAGCCAAATGCCTCCCCCGAGCAACATTCGGGAGATTCGAGGCCAGCAAGGCCACTTAGCCTATATACGCCGATTCATTGCGAATTTGGCCGGCAAGTGTAAGCCCTTTTCCCGGCTCATGAAGAAAGACGCTGCCTACGAATGGGATGAGGAGTGTCGGGCCACCTTCGAGGAAATCAAGCAGTATCTGCTCCAACCTCCGGTCTTGATGCCACCCGTATCCGGAAAGCCGCTGGTCCTTTATGTGACCGCCCGGGAGAGATCCCTCGGTGCGCTGCTCGCCCAGAAGAATAACGAGGGCACTGAGAACAGTCTCTACTATCTCAGCCGCATGCTTCTCAATACGGAGGTTAGATACTCCCCTATCGAAAAGAGCTGCCTTGCGCTCGTCTTCGCTGTGCAGAAGTTGCGGCACTACCTACAACACCACGAGGTACAATTGATCTCTCAGGTAGATCCGCTGAAGTACATCCTGAACCGCCCCATGCTGACTGGCCGACTAGCACGGTGGGCGGTGATTCTCCAGCAATTTGATATCAGGTCTATACCTCAGAAGGCCATTAAGGGACAGGCATTGGCAGAATTTTTAGCTGCTCATCCAACCTCCGCGGATCAATCCCTGGACCTGGATTTTCCCGACGAGATGATCCTCTCAGTCGATCATGCTGCCCCATGTTGGCAAATGCATTTCGACGGCGACTCCCGGAGCCCCACTGGTAGAAGGCTCAACGACCCCAAGCTCAACAGAGTGGGTCTGGGTATTGTTTTTATTACCCCGGCGCAAGCCATCCTACCGTACTCGTTCCTGCTGTCAGAAGGTTGTACAAACAACGAGGCAGAGTACCAGGCTCTCATCACCGGCCTCGAGTTGGCCCTTGAGATCCATGTTCCCCATCTACATGTGAAGGGAGATTCCGAGCTGGTAATCAGACAGGTTAATGGCAACTACGTCTTCAGGAAGCCAGAGATTGCACCGTTACTGGAGTACACCCTCCTCCTAATGGCCCCGTTCTCTCCTCGGCCAGAGGATACCCATGTCCCACGATCGCAGAACGGAGAAGCGGACGCCCTGGCTGGCTTAGCCGCGTCGCTCGCAGAACCCGAGTAAGATGATTTGGTCATACACGTGGCCCACCGGAGAGTCATTGCTCCCGTCACCCAAGAGGACCGTGATAGCCTGCGGCTAAGTCATCTCACTGCCGGACCCTCCATATCGGGAGTCCCGGGTTCGTCAGACGCAGTGGTTGAAACCACCCCCGACTGGAGAGCACCTTTTGTCTAGTATCTCCAAAATGGTCAGCTCCTGGACGACCGGGCCGAACGCGAGCAAATACGATGCCGCGCACTGCAATTTACCCTCCAGAGCGGCCCCAGTCTTGAGCAGATCCACTATAAACGGAGTTTCGATGGTGTCCTCCTCCGTTGCATCCAAGGAGTAGAGATAACTCAAGTTATGCAAGAGGTTCACGCCGGTTCCTGTGCCGCCCATCAAGCTGGGCCGAAGCTGTCCCAGCAAATCCGGAGGTTGGGGTACTTCTGGCCCTCCATGATCCACAATTGTATTGGATACGCCAAGAGATGCCACACGTGCCAAGTACACGCCAACTTCTTGCATCGGCCGCCAGAACCCCTCCACCCCACCAAGTACGCTTGGCCATTTGCGGTATGGGGACTTGATGTAGTGGGACCGTATCCACCGGCAACAGCCCGCCAGTGCAGGTTCATCCTGACTACTACAGATTTCTTCTCCAAGTGGGCAGAAGCAGTTCTGCTCAAAGAGGTCAAGGCCCGTTCCATCATTGACTTTGTGAGCTCCAACATTATCCACCGGTTTGGAGTCCCTCACACCGTCCTCACTGACAACAGCACCAACTTCCGAGCAGCTGAATTGAAGAAATTGTACGCTAAGTACGACATCCGGTCAAACCATACCTCCCGCTACCACGCGCAGGCGAATGGACAGATCGAGGCGTTCAACAAGACCCTCTCTAACATTCTGCAGAAGATGGTTGGTCAGAACAAGAATAGTTGGCCGGACAAGCTCCCCAACGCCCTCTGGGCTTACCGGACGACGACTCGCAACTCTACCCAGGTGACCCCATATTCCCTGGTGTATGGAGCTGAGGCCGTCCTACCCATTGAGATCTAGCTGTCGTCACTACGCACTGCAGTTTATGATCACCAGACATCAGATGAGGTAGCCGAGATACGTCTAGCTGAGTTAGAGGCACTGGACGAGAACCGGCTTCGTGCCCTGCACAATCTGGAAAGGCATCAGGACAAGATAGCGAGAGCTTTTGACAAGAAGGTTCGTCTCCGCTCTTTTCTACAGGGTGACCTGGTACTGGCCCTTCGAGCGCCAATGATTCCCTGTAGGAAACCACCCAATTTAGAACCCAAATGGGAAGGGCCTTATATCATCCATAAGGTTTACCCCAACGGAGCATACTCCTTGGTGACCACAGATGGAGAGCGTGTAACTCCTCCCACCAATGCCAAATTCCTCAAGCGATACTTTGCCTAGGGAAAAAAAGTGGTCCTGCACGACCCTAAACTGCGAGAGGGTCCTGCACGACATTAAACTGCCTTGGTCCTGCATGACCCTAAACTGCGAGGTGGTCCTGCACGACCCTAAACTGCGGGAGGGTCCTGCACGACATTAAACTGCCTTGGTCCTGCATGACCCTAAAACTGCGACTTGGTCCTGCACGACCCTAAACTGCGAGAGGGTCCTGCACGACCCTAAACTGCGACTTCATCCCGCATGATGTTAAACTGCATGTCAATAACTACGTACGGATTGATTCCCATCTTCATGGGATACATAGGAACGCTCGGATGCATCGTCTTGAGCCCAGCCCCAAGCTTTTCTCTTCCGCTATTCCCCCTGGGGATAGTCTCCTTGGAGGATCTTTGTGTAACAGGGAGTAGGCTTTCTTGGCCCCGCTCATGCAACCCCGCTCGCGCAAAGATTGTAAAGGTCGCACCATGCGCCCACTCCCGTTCTTCTACCCTCCCACATCCTCACCGCATGACGCTAAACTGCATGGCCTTCAAGAACTACGTATGGCTTGATTCTCATCCTTATGAGATACGTAGGAACGCCCGGACATTTCTTCCGTTGGCCCAGCCCAAAAGCCAAAATCTTCCCCTCGGGTCAAGACATGGCAGGGTGCACACTTTTGCCCCAACCCACGTCGAGCAAGCCTCGACCCGGCTGCACATTCCCCCTGGAGGTGTTTCCCCTTTCGTGGATGAACGCAACTGAGCTTCACCCACTCCTTGACTGGGATTCTGCTATCTTTTCACACCCGGAGGGACCCCCGATAACGGCCTGGATACAATGCCCAAGGGCTCTCCTACCGATACGGGCCAACGCCCCCGAGGGTTTTCTTAAGCAACAAGTCGATACAAGTCCCGCGTTGCGAATTTGGTCAGCGGTCGACGCTCATTTGTTGCCCCCATGCGGGTCACCATAGGAACGCTGTGTTTCGAACATGGTCAACAGTGTCCTGGATCTTCGGGTCCACCCCGAGATGCCCCAGGCATCAAGAACAGTGATCCCCTCTGCCCCATCCCAAGGTGACAAACTTCCCCCAGGTGGTTCTAGCGATCCGGGCCATGGCCCAGGATTCCTCATAAGGGTGTACGGTGTGATGTAGGAATGCGTCCTCATTCACGTAGGGATCATGTACCATGCCGTACGCCCTCCCTTTACGAGGCTCAGCCTCAGGCCCTTTGGCCTCCTTGGGCCCCTGGCCCCCCGTCCTCATGTAAGACGTTAAACTACAAACCAGTCAGGCCTTTCTGACTGATAACTTCCCCTTTTCTCCGGGCCACGGCCCAGGATTCCTCACCTGGAGTGTACGGTGTGATGTAGGAATGCGTCCTCATTCACGTCGGGATCATGTACCATGCCGTACGACTCCCCTTACGAGGCCCAGCCTCAGGCCCTTTGGCCTCCTTGGGCCCCTGGCCCCCCGTCCTCATGTAAGACGTTAAACTACAAACCAGTCAGGCCTTCCTGACTGATGCTTGACCTTAGGCCCCTTGGCCTTTCCAGGTCACATCTTAGGTCCCTTCTTACCCGGAGTGTACGGTGTGGTGTGGGACTACGTCCTCATTCACGTCGGGATCATGTACCATGCCGTGCAACTCCCTTTACGAGGCCCAGCCTCAGGCCCCTTGGCCTCCTCGGGTCCCCGACCCCCGTCCTCATGTAAGACGTTAAACTACAAACCAGTCAGGCCTTCCTGACCGAGGCTCAGCCCCAGGCCCCTTGGCCTTTCCGGGCCGCGGCCCAGGACCTATCTTATAGGATCGTATGGTGTGACGTAGGACTACGTCCTCATTCACGACGGCTTCTTTACCATGCCATACACCTCCCTTGTTTAGGGGTATATTACTCTCCTCCTCGTCCAGTATGACATTAAACTGCATTTCAAGAACTACGTGTGGCTTGATTCCCATCCTAATGGGATACGTAGGATCACCTGAATGTCTAAGCTTCGGGTCCAGCCCCATCTCTCGGGAATCCCCATCCCATCTTGGCCCTATGGCCTATCCTTCCTCCATGAGGGGATCATATGGTGTGGTGTGGGATTATGTCCTCATTCACGACGGTCTCGTGATGACCACGCCATGCTCCCACCCCCTACTGAGTTGTTTCGTCGATCCCTCTTTTTCGGCGGTTCACCAATGTGCTTAAGAGTACTCTGGTTTATTACCTGGAATTCCAAGCTTTACTCTGACACGTACGCACCCGCTTTCCAGGATTTGCGTATCCCCGCATCAGGGCTTTCATCATCTTTAACACCCGGAGGGACCCCCCAAGAACGGCCTGGATACTACGCCCAAGGGCTCTCCTACCGATACGGGCCGACGCCCCCGAGGGTTTCGGACAACAAATCGATAAAATCCATCGTTGCGAATATGGTCAGCGGTCGATGCTCGTTTGTTGTTCCCACCTCAGGCTAACGTGATACAGACGCTGTGTTTCCATCATGGATAACAGTTTTCCTCTGTCGTCACGCCAACCCATTAAGCCCAAATGATGGGTACACAATTCACACCCTTCATCACTTCATCATGTCCAAGTAGAGTCTCGGGACTCTTGGTACTTTTCCCCCGTTCACGTCTGCGCGTTCGAGGAACAAGCTACATCAAAGGTGTCCTTCGAAACTCTCTGCTGACTCCCCTTTGATGGATGCCCCAAGTATTGCAATGAGGATACCCCCCTTGTTTCCCACACCGAGTTTATCTCACGTGGGCTTAGGGATTGGGTTGACATCTGTGCTTACTCGGGAGGTGTCACCACCCATGGTCCGAGCTCTAAGACCATAAACTAAGACTCTCATCTGGAACTACGTTCAAGACTCCTTGTCTTCAAACCCAGCTTGAGTTCAGCAAATTTACCTCTCTAATCCTGCCTTCAGGACCCTGATCACAGGGCTGCGTGGCGCAGTGTAGTACTGCGTCCTCATTCACGTCGGGTTTGCAACAACTGCACCACGCATGCCCCCATTCTGAGGTTCAGTCCTCCTATTCCCTGTCCTGCATGACATTAAAAGGCACCCTTCAGAACTACGTGTGGCTTGATTCCCATCCTAATGGGATACGTAGGACCACCTGAATGTTTAAGATTCGGGTCCAGCCCCACCTCCTGGTGATCTCCTGATTTCCCGGTCACCTAGGCCACTTGGTCCATCCCTCTCCAGCGGGGGGGTGTGTAGGTATGATACAAGGTTTTGGGTGCCATGCCCCCTTCCCCTGGGAATCTGCCATCCCTCGATCACCCTCAAGGTTGAGTCCCTTGGCTCCCTGCAGCGGTTCACCCATGTATTAAGAGCACTCTAGTCTAGGACCAAGAGTATCAGATTCAACTTGATCAAGTTCCTTCCACTTGTCAAGCTTCATGTTCCCCTCTATTCGGACTTCCATCATCTTTCACACCCGGAGGGACCCCCAAGAACGGCCTGGATACAATGCCCAAGGCTCTCCTACCGATACGGGCCAACGCCCTCCAGGGTTTCGGACAAAAAATTGATAAAATCCCGCGTTGCGAATATGGTCAGCGGTCGATGCTCGTTTTGTTAGTCCTCATTTCAGGCTAACGCGACAGGATGCTGTGTTGCGAACATGGTCAGCAGTAATCCTCTGTCGTCACGCCAGCCCCTTCAGTCCTTGAATGTTGGTTTCATGATTCACATCGTTTTCCACCCCATCATGTCCAGGTGGAATCTCGACACTTTTGGCGCTATCCCTCAGTGCACCTTTTCATGCTAGGGGGACAAAGCTGCAATCTAGCGTCCCTTGGGACTCCCATGGTCCGAGCTCTAAGACCATAAACTAAGACCCATTCGGGACTACGTTCAAATTCCCATCCTCATGGGATACGTAGGACCGCCCAGACGCCCTGTCTCCGGGTACAACCCATTCAGGAATCCAGTCTCTCTCCCCGTTTCACCTCTGTGTAGGCCCCTCGGCCTAAGGTTTCCCTCTCCGGATGGCGTACAATCTGATGTGGGATCATGTCTCCATCAATTTTGTTTTATAACACTGCGCACATTTCCCACCTAGCATCGTCTCTGCTACGTCTGCGCTGCATGACGATAAAATGCATGCTTGGTCCTATCATACGACCCTAAACTGTGACATTATCGTCCTGGCCGCACGACGGAAAACAACACCGCATTGTGGTGACCTCGCTATAGAGGACATCACGTTGGGTATTGGTCATGTGCCATACCATTTTTCAACGCCCATCACAGCTTGATTCTTGTGGAGACATCACGACCTACTGTTCTAGGCCTATCGCTTCACAAAAAAAAAACCATTCACCTTAAAGAACAAACAAGATACATCAAATTCCGCTTCTTTAGTGCAAGGGCCACGTCCGCACATCCCTTTTCCCCTGGAACTGGTACCTTACCGTGCCACCTTCCAGAACTATGTATGGCTTGATTCTCATCCTTATGAGATACGTAGGAGCGCCCGGGTACTTCCCCGCGGGCCCAGCCTAACCCTGGTGTTCGGTCCCTCGACTCGAGCATTTCCCCAGAGAACACATGGTAAGTGGGACTATGTCCTTATTCACGTCAGGTTTTGATGTCATGCGTCCCCTGATCCCTTTTCCCATCCATGGTCCGAATTCTATGACCCTAAACTAAGATCACCCCAAGGGAAAGGAATCTTCTCCCTCTCTCTAATACGTTTCATTGCCGTATTCAGATGTGTTTTTGACAAAAAGCCCGAAGCATGGGATTTTCACAGGGACATTCCCCTCATCTCATGACCAAGATTCGTGAGCTCGCTATTTGGATCCTCATCCTCTTCCACATCCAAAAGGACCCTCGGACGACGTGGATACTAAGCTTAAGGGCTCTCCATGAATGCTGGACCTAAGGGCCCTTCAATCGTTTCGGGCCAACGTCCCTACGGATATCTGACAACATTTGTGACACAGTCCCGTGTTTCGAACATGGTCAACGGTCGACCCTCATTTGTTTGTCCCCATTTCAGGCTAATGCGACAGGATGCTGTGTTGTGAACATGGTCAGCAGTAGTCCTCCATCGTCACGCCACCATCATTGTGATCTGAATCTCGAGCACCATGATTCACACATTTCCACTTCCTCATGTTCAAGTGGAATTCCATCATACTCGGCTCTTTCTCTTCGCGCATCTAGGTGCGCTGAATGATCGTGTTAGTGTCATCGGGCCGGTAGTCACCGAGCATCCCTTTGCCCTAAACTGCCCCTCTCTGCGTCGGGAAATTCCCACCACTACTTCTTGTTTCCCACACCGAGCACGACTCACGTGGGCTTAGTAGTTTTGGCTGGATGTGTACCAACATGGTCAGGCTGCTCCCCGTCCAGTATGACGTTAAACTGCGCTTCAAGAACTACGTGCGGCTTGATTCCCATCATCACGTGGGATACGTAGAGACACCCAGGCATTTCACCTAGGGTTCAGCCCCTGGAATCACGAAATCTTGTTCCTCCCCATTTCCAGCCCTCGCCAGAGGCCCTGTCTGGAAGAAAGAATGATCCGTGATCAAGCCGATGCGCCCATCTGGCGTACTCCCACCACGGTGGTGCAACTACCGAAGTGTTGGATTCTGTTTGAGCAAACCACCACTCCATGTTCCACGCTTTGCGTGTCCCTTATTCGGACCCTCGTCCTCTTTCATGTCTGAAGGAACCCCCTAACAGCCTGGTCTTATGCCGCATCGGCTCACCTACCGTCCTGGGCCAACGTTCCGGAAGACTGGTCATGTCTGGAAGGACCCCCTAACAGTATGGATGTCTGACCTATGGTCCACCAACTGTCCTGGGCCAACGTCCTGGAAGATTGATCGACAAAAAATTGATAAAAATCCTGCGTTGCGAATATGGTCAGCGGTCGATGCTCATTTGTTGTCCCCATTTCAGGCTAACGCAGTAAGGATACCGTTTGTCCGCCACGGTTAGCGGTTGTCCTTTATTGTCACGCCATCCCCACAGTGTTCCGAATTTGGGCATCGTGATTCACACTTCCCATTTTCATCTGTTTGAACCGATTTCAGCGCCTCTGGTGCTGCCCCGTTCGTGCATAAGAGCACGTTGGAGAAACGGTAATTCGGCTATCCTGGAAGTTCCTCCTCCGATCAAGCCTTCCCCATCTTTCGGGAATCTGGACTGGTTTGAGGGAATTGTCGTCAAACGTCCCGCATACATTGTAGGGATGTAACAAGGCAATTCAACAGTGGAAATCATGCGTGCTACGGAACTCAAAACAAAGTAGAAAGAAAGAGTTGAAGAACAAAAGTGATAATAAAAGTTTCTTTCGGGTTCGCTACAATACTCGGGGGTTGACTTCCCCCATGGACGGGTTGACTCCGTCAAAAGAGCATTGCAGCTCTGCCACCCGTTAACTTGCGGCGTCCAAAGCCTGTTGCCGCTGATTCAACTCCCGCTCCTCTTCAGCAGCGGCGGGGCGTAATTCGTCAACTCTGGCCCTGGCCCTTTCTACCTCGGCCCGGACAGCAACCATCCTTCCAGAGGTTTTCCCCATATGTTCCTCAGCCTCCGCTAGCTGGGCCTTCAATCGTGAGACCAGCTCGGACTGCACATCGAGAGTGGCTGAAAGCTCGTTGGCCCAGATCTGCATCTGTTGGACCTCGTCTTCAGCCTCCTGGAGCTTCCTAATGCTGGTCTCCTTCCTCCGCTGCCATCCCACGCTCAGCCCACGATCATGCTCCCGGATCTTCTCAGCCATGAGGTCTCGGATGAGCGCGTGAGGGAGTTGGGCATCCACTCCCCCGGCACACAGTTCGCGCAACCGCGAGTGGAGCCTATCCATTTCGTCCAGCCATTGCGCTTGGGGAGTGTCCCTGATAAAGCGCGTGATTAGCTTCCACGACCGGTGGCGGACTATGCTGCTGTCTTCCTCATCAGAGGCCGTTTCGTCCCAATCCGCGCGGTCGGCAGGCTCGTACGCAGGATATGACTGCAGGAATTCCTCAGCGGGATCCGAATCTGGTGTTGAGTCTGGTACGACACCTGACGCCGGCGCAGGCACGATAGGACTGGGACTGACCGGTTGATCCTCTTCCTCAGAGTCCACCTCGATGACTTCAGGTATGGCCCTGCTGGTGGTCCCACCAGTGATGGTGTGCGCCGCAGCTTGAGGAGGTGAAGGGACTATCGTCACCATCACCGGCATGCCCCTGGAAGGGACGCCGCCAGACATCCCGACCAGCCTCGCTGCAGCAGCCCACGCCAGTCGGAGAACTGTATGACAGAAAGAGACATAAACGTTAGTTGGCATGGCCCACATGTGACAACGAGGAGACCGGTGGAGGAGACTTACGAAGATCGACCTCCGAGCGCTGCTCCTGGGCCGGTACTGATGGGAGCCCGAGACGAGGCCCCCCGTATACTGTTGGAAGGTCTGGAGATTCCAGAGGAGCCGCCTCAGACCCCCTGGTCCCACCAGACACAGAACTGGATGCAACCATAGGCGTGGGTTCTGAAGGTCCCGCGTTATCACCCGTCAAGGAGCGAGAACGAGGCCTATAGACAAGTTCCTCCTGCATGACTCAAAAATTGGTGAGAAGTCCATAGGGATTCAAGAACAGATCGTAAGAAGAGAAGTTCAGAATGCTACCTCGAGAGCCTTTGCGAAGTCGTCAGATTCTGAGCTTCGGTCTCCGACCTCTCCCTCCTCCAGTGGGCTCCCTCCTCCAGCCTCATCCTCCCAAGAAGAGTCCCCTGATTCCTCCGGCAAGGGGAAGCGCTCCCTCAGATCGGCAGCCGATAACTGTGGAGGGACCGTCTGATTCAACAGTACCCTCACCCGGTCTGTCATTGGGAGAGGGACACCACTAGAGTGGACGTAATCCTCCAGCTCGTTCAAGTATTGCTCCGCCTCTGCCGGAGACACCATGAATCCAGCCCGAACTGGGCCTATGCACGGAAGTTCCATCCCGAGGCGATTCAGGTGGGCCCACATCTCAGGTGGGCTGAGGAATTGCCGGTTGACATCCCAAATGTCCCAAGCTTCCGGAAAGACAACATCTTCTGCCATGTCAATGTGACGTAGCCGCTTCCCCGGAGCCTGAGTGGGTATCCTACGGAACCCCCTCGGTGGCCGCCCCTCCGGATGACCCTTCTCTCCCGGAACCACCGGATCCGCCGTTGCTGCCGAACCCTCGGCCGGTGTGGGTCTCGCCGCCATGGCAGCCCCGCTGCCGCGAGCGGCCCTAGCTGCCCTCCGACCTCGACCTCGAGATAGAGGAGGCCCACCATCGCCAACCCGAATCGTTGGCTGCTTCAGCATCTCCCCAGGATAAGCGGCCTCCCAGCTGATGGCGTACTCCTTCACTAAGCCGAAGGCGGCGGTGGACGGAGGCAATGCGATCTGCATCTTTCCATCCTCACGTGTGAACATGAGCCACAGCTGCCTCATCACACACAGGTGCTCCTCGTGACGCACCTACCAGTATACCTGCGGGGTCAGCCGCTGGAGGCACCGGAACTGCCTCGCAAAACGATGCGGGGTGTATGGTTCACAGATTGGCTCACGATCTATCCGAGCCACCAAAAATCCACCTCGGAAGGCCAGGAGGTAAGCCCGATGTTCTTCCGTTCCCCGTCCATCATCAGTAAGCCTCCCCGTCGGCAGTGGGAAGGGATGAAAGTTGAACTCGTCCGCCCTCCACACCCTGTTCAGCACCATCGGAACGGCCAGTTTGAATGGGAAGCTCCCAACTGCGTTCAGAATGGAGGGGCGAAAGTCTGATCCCGGCGGCGAAATGGGGTTTGGATACTCGTAAATCCCCCTGATATGTGCCGCGATCCACCCATACAGGAGGTGGAAGGGCCCGCATATTCTTGGCGACTTCTTGCCCTCTCTAATACGCCGCAACATTCTGTATAGTTTGGCGAGCATCGGGATCCCCAGGTTGATCCGCTGCCCCATGGCCAACATTGATGCCATGATGAACGAGCTGGGCCATACCCCCATGCTTGTATCTCTCACCGGTAGGATCCACCCACAAATGAGAGCCGCGATGAATGCCGCTAGCCTGACTATTGGCTGTTGCTCAGTGCTAACACTGAAACCCCAAGTCTTCCATTGGCTGTCCTCCAAGACCCGCCAGTACGAGTGTCCCTTGCCCCGCTGGGCTTCCCTCGGACAAGTTCGAGGCCTTGGAGGGAACTCTCTATCTTCTGGGAAGTTCAGGAAGCGTTTGAACCATCTTCTGAAGTGGACATCCCTCACTGCTTCCTTGTCCTCTCCAGGGACAAGCGCCATCAGCGCTGACGCCAGCCGTGGCATTTGCTCAGCATCTCCCCACACGCTGGCAACGGGGAGGAACTCGTCATACATGGCCCCCAAGATCGGGACCCCAGAAACCTGGTAGACATCCCACAGGCTGATGCCCACCTCCCCATGATGCAGGTGAAAAGTGTTGGTTCTAGATGACCATCTACTCAACAGTTCCGGCATCAGTTGCTTTGGTTGGTAAATGTGGAACTAGGAGGCCCATGCCGCCTCATACAATCCCACTCTCCTCAGCTCGGCCTCGAACTCCTCGCAGGAGGCGCCTACCCAGTAGGCCCAGGCCCAGTCATCGGTAAAGTTGCCGCCCTGGCGCAGGTCCCACTCATCGGACCATCCCTTCTTCGGATCCTGCAGAGCCGCCTTCAGCATGGTGCGGTAGAGAGGAGGGGACGTCTCCGGTTGCAGTGGCCTCCCATCAATGTCATTCACATGATTGTAGAGGCAATCAGCAGTGAAGGGTGTGAAATCCTCCTGTGCATGACCATCGGCCGCCCTGAACCATTGGTGCTGGCATGGTGTGCTCCTGAACCAGCAAGCTGGTTCATCCCTTCTTGCCTCAGGGATGAAGACGTCATCCCTCAGCCCGAAGCCATACAACGGCAGTTTCTTGCACTGCAGGTAATCCTTATGACCTTCCGACAGCAGGTCTGTCAAGGAAATGTGGTTCGAGTGGCTCCGAACCATTTCCCCCAAGCCTGGACGGTTGGCCATCTCATCTCGACGAGCAGCATCTGCGAGGACCCCTAAGACAGCTTCTTGATGGGCCATTTTAACTCTGGCCCTCAGAAAAGGATTCTTTCGGATGGATCGCAAAGCTCGATCGCGAAGCTGGATCGCGAAGGTCGGTCGCAAGTTCAAACCGCGAAGTCCGGCCAAGGCAGACAAGCAAAGGTTCACTTGGCGCGGACGCGGAGTCGGAAACTCGCGGTTCGCCGCGAAGCTCGATTCGCGGAGTGCTGTCGCGGAGTACGCGGAGCTTCGCGAAATCGAGAGAGCGCAAAAAGACAAGGAAGGCACGTGAAGACAAAAGAGGGAGGACCCCCTATTTATAGGCGACGAACCCGGAGCATCGCGGCGCGCCTCACCCGCGCGAAGCATCGCGGCGCGTCCGGATCCGCGGCCCCGACGAGCATCGCGGCCCCCCTTCGCGATGCTGCATCGCGGACCACCGACAGTTTTGGCGATTGTCCCTCAGACTTCTTCCCTTTGCCCTCCGCAGCTCCAAGTCTGAGGGGGTGCATTTGTTGGTGCAAAAAATGTGGCCCGAAAGGAAGGAACGAAAAAGACAGTCGGCGCGCTGCCTCGCGAAGCACAGCCGCGAAGCACAGCCGCGAGGCCCCGCCGCGAAGCACCCCAACCATGGAGACCCCGCGAAGCTCCGGAGGCGGTAATCCTCCGCGAACCCGTTTGACATTAGCGAGCCACCGCGAAGCTCCGGAGGCGGTAATCTTCCGCGAACCCGTTTGACGTTCGCGAGCCGCCGCGAAGCTCCAGAGGCGGTAATCCTCCGCGAACCCGTTTGACGTTCGCGAGCCACCGCGAAGCCCCGAAGGCGGCGCGCGAGCCCTGCTTCGCGGCGCCCCTTCCCTATAAATACTCGACTCCCCCTGAGTCCCGGGGACGAAAAATCCGACCTTTCGGCTTCTCCTCTCCCGAATCGCGAAGCACGCTTTGCCCCGGGAATCATGAGCTCCGCGAGGTATTTCTACTTCGCGAGACGACTCTGATTTGTTTCGTTTTGAGACCCTCTTCCGAGAGGGATGCCCTTCGCGAAGCTCAAGGGCGTTCGAAAAGGAAGGGGATTCCCAAGGGAACCCGGGCAGCCGCAGAGCACTTGTGCTTCGCGAAACAGCCAACCCATACGAGTAATCCCTATGCTAAGGCAGGATCGCTCCACTTCGCGAAGTACATCGCTTGGCAGGACCCTGCTTCGCGAACCACTCCTTCTTCATGAGGCAGTGCTCCGCGAACACTGTTTCACTTCGCGAAGCACCTCCCACTCCCACCTATTCCCCATGCTAAGGCCAAGGCACCCCACTTCGCAAATCACACTCCTCTGCTTAGCGATTCCTCTTTCTGTGCGACCCTCCAGGTTTGCATGATGTGATTTCAAAGTCCCATGGACAACACCTCCCGTAGCGTTGCTTCGCCTAATGCTTTTTCGCATAGGCACGCTAACGGCTATTGCTTCTTCGCGTATCCACGCTAACGTGTACCCCTCGATGGTTCATCCCTCGACCCCCCTTTACCATGGCCTTACCGGCACCTTCCCTTCCCCAAGGACCGGAGGGTACCGGTTATGTAAGTCATAGGGGTGTGGAGTGAACTCGCCTCGTCCGAGCTGCAGGATGTTAAACTGCCAAGCACCACGTCCTCAACACATGACGTTAAACTGTGACCCAACCTCGTCTCCCTCATGAAGGGTCCCCCCAACTCGAACATTTTTTACACCACTCGTCTCCACGGGAATGGAACTCTTCCGCACATGGAATGAGATCCTCCTTGTCGGAGTGGTGTATGTTCGCAGGGGAAGGGCTGCCTCAGAGCGTAAGCCCCTACCCTTTGGTACGGATGATTGCACCCATTCATCTCTGTACTTCCCCACTACCAAGGTCAGTGGAGGACGTGATAGGGAACGAGGCACCTCCCATCGTCGGACCAAGGTCCGTCTTCCCCGCGCTTTGTCGCGCCATGGGCCTCCATCCTGGAGTAAGTCCCAACACCATGGGCCACCCAACGCGTAAGCCCCTCTTCGCTTCTCACGGACGCACCCTTCGCGACGTGGTCGTCAGGTCCATGCAACCTCTTGTTTGTCACACCGAGCATGAATCACGTGGGCTTAGAGTGAGCACCGACCCTGACAAACCCCTTCTGAACTACGAGGTCTTTGATCCATGTCAAGGCATGGTACGTAGGAAGCCTCTACGAGGTTCAAGCCCGCCCGTCTTTCACGTCGGGTTTCACCCCCGTCCAGCACGACGTTAAACTGCAATTCTGGTCCAATGGTAAGCCATTGCGACCCACCCCATTTGAACTACGAGGTCTTTGATCCATGTCAAGGCATGGTATGTAGGAAGCCTTTATGAGGTTCAAGCCCACCAATAGTGGACCAAGGTCTACTTTCACCTGAACTACAAGGTCTTTGATCCATGTCAAGGCATGGTACGTAGGAAGCCTCCACGAGGTTCAAGCCACATTTCTCGGTCGTTCATTCACGTCGAGTTTCGCCCTCGTCCAGCATGACGTTAAACTGTATGCCCCCTTTGTCCTGCATGACATTAAACTGCCCACCTATTCCCATTTGAACTATGAGGTCTTTGATCCATGTCAAGGCATGGTACGTAGGAAGCCTTTATGAGGTTCAAGCCCACCAATAGTGGACCAAGGTCTGCTTTCACGTCGGTTCACCTACAAATCCCCATTTGAACTACGAGGTCTTTGATCCGTGTCAAGGCATGGTACGTAGGAATCCTCCCAGAGGATCAAGCCCAACTCCCATCGGACCAAGGTCCACCTTCACGTCGGTACGCTGACGACATTCATCGGGCCAAGGTCCAGCTTCACGTCGGTTTACCGGCACCATCCCAAACTACGCGGACTTTGATTCCCTGCCACGGGGATACGTAGGACGCCTCGTCAAGGCTCAAACCCAACTTCACTGTCGCCCCCTGCGATGGTTCCACTTCACTCTCCTTCCACTCCATTCACTGTCGCCCACGGGCTAGCCCCGGTGTCGATATCCCTTCAAGGAGGATCCCTCAATCCGATTTATCCCAGCTAACGCTCTGGTTGGGTTGATCCGTCTCCGCTAGACGTTAAACTCGCGGCATACCCTGTGTTGAACACAGGAAGCTGAGGAAAACCTCAGATATGTGTCTATGACATGTAATTTCCCGATCTCGATGTGGGATGCCTCGGGATTCCACGCCCTTGAGAAGCCTTGTGGTCAAGGATAACAGACAGACATGCCAGGTACCCCAGCATCCAGACACGCTACTGATGCCTCAACGTGACTACTCCCCTGACCGAAGGTTGCTTCCCTGACTGGACCCTTTGGAATGTCCCGACAGAAGCAGTGTAATTAACCGGCGTCCATGGAAACATGGCACTGGGAAGAGTTTCATGAACTACGTATTAAATCTATAAGGGAGACCCGGACTAGGTGACGAGTTCTGAGGAGGAATCCACAGAAGGAAGAACCAACATCCCATCATCTCGTTTCGATCAAAGAGCAGACGTACCTGAATAAGGAACGAATGTCGCCCGCCTTTGGAAAGCGGGAATGCGGGGCAACAAAGCCGCGCATCGCCCCTGATGGACGGATGCGCGCGCGCCCCGGAGAAAGCGTCGGAAACAGACATGTGGGGATAATGGTGTCTCGGTATAGAAGAAACATCTTCACTGCAATTTTTCGTTGAGTCAAAGTAGCCTAGTCCTGACTTGATGTTTGTTGATGCAGGTCACTATGTAAACCACTGACAGATACATAGGCTAGCCAGATAGGGATACCCTAGAAACACCTGGATGTAAAAAGGGGAATGAACTTATAAACCACTTCTCCATAAACTTCTTGGTCAGGAGGTATGTTATGGGGGCTCTAAGGCTCGTAAGCATACAGAGCTAGGAAGAGTGTCACCTATGGAAATATTGCCTTTGGTAGATGAGCCAGGGGATATCATTATGTAGAGCCTCTGAGCGTATGGTATGCATAGTCATGAAAAGGTGTCCATGGGTCGATGAATTTCCACTTCCGATGGCCATGAGTGGTTATGAAGATCCATAATGATCTAGGTCGTGGAGTCTGATGTATGGAGAGGACGCATCCAAATGTGCAAGGAGTATCTCCATCTCGTATCGCCACATGTCTTGGGTGGGTCGCGACGAAGTCCATGCAGTTTAGCATCATGCGGTGAGGACGGGGACCGTGCAGTTTCTCGTCATGCAGTAAAGAATAAGATATACACCCCGTGCAGGTCTGGTCCGTACATAGGGGATAGGGGAATTTTTAACAACATTGTTCGTGTAGTTTAACGTCATGCGGTAAGGACGAGAAGTAAACCCCGTGCCGGTCTGGTTCGCACAAGGGGGGAAGGGGATTATTTTTGTTTATTCAGGGGGCTGGGCCAGGAATAGGGATCCTGGCATCGCTACGTATCCTTTGGGGGCAAGAATCAATCCGTACGTAGTTCTCTGGAAGAAGTAAACCCCGTGTAGGTCTAGTCCATATATGGGGGAAAGAAGGCATTTTTTATCTTTTATTCAGGGGGCTGGGTTAGGACTATGGATCCTGGCGTCGCTACGTATCATCCGAGGGAAGGAATCAAGCCGTGCGTAGTTATCTGGAATCCATGTTGTTTTAACGTCATGCGGTGAGGACGAAGTCCATACAGTTTAACGTCATGTGGTTAGGACGAGGGGTATTATTAGATTCTGTGCAGTTTTATGTCATGCGGTGAGGACAACATACTCTTAGTTTAAGGTCATAGAGTTTGGACCATTGGGTGCTTGGTAGTTTAATGTCATACAGCTCGGACGATGAATACACCCCGTGCAGGTCTAGTCCATACATGGGGGGAGGGGCATTCTTAACTCTTATTATCCATGTAGCTTAATGTCGTGTAGTTAGGACGTGAATACACCCCATGAAATTCTGGTCCATACACGGGGGAATGAGAATTTTTGTTTCTCTTTTTGAGGTGGCTGGGCCAGGGTGTAGAATTATGGCATCACTACGTATCCTGCAAGGGTAGGAATCAAGCCTCATGTAGTTCTCTGAAAGATGATACAACATGTGCAGGTCTGGTCCGTACATAGGGGAATAGGGAATTTTTAAATCACCTCGTCCGTGTAGTTTAACTTCATGCGGTGAGGACAGAATGCTCTTAGTTTAAGGTCATGGAGTTTGGACCATTGGGTGCTTGGCAGTTTAATGTCATGCAGGTCGGACGATTAGTACATTCATTTTTTTTCGTCCGTGCAGTTTATCGTCATGCGGTAAGGACGAACTCTATGCAGTTTAACATCATGGGGTGAGGACGTACTCCATGCATTTTAACTTCATGCGGTGAAGACATAGTCCATGCAGTTTAACATCATGCGGTGAGGACGTACTCCATGCAGTTTAACGTCATGCGGTGAGGATGTACTCCATGTAGTTTAACGTCATGCAGTGAGGAAGTAATGATTCTTGGTTTCTATGAGAAATACTTTTCAAGAATCTCGCATTGGTAGGAGCCGTGGTGAATTGCCCGTCTATGGAGATCATGGCATATGCTCCGTTGTGGTAGAACTTGTGTACAACATATGGTCCCTCCCACTTGGGCTCCAGATTTGGGGGCTTCTTTCCAGGTATCATTGGGGTCCAGAGGAAGAGCACTAATTCTACTTCCAAGAAAGACCGGAGGCAGGCCTTTTCGTTGAAGGCTCGTGCGATCCGGTTCTGGTACACTTCCAGGTGGTGCAGAGTGTGCAACCGCTTCTCGTCCAGTTGTTCCAATTCACCTAGCCACTTTTCTGACTGCTTGTCATCGGATAATTGATCACAGATGGCAACACGGAGTGAGGGAAGTTGGAGTTCAATGGGCAGGAATGCCTCTGTGCCGTATAGCAATGAGTACGGGGTAGATCGATTAGTGGTGCGTATTGTGGTTCGATAAGCCCACAATGCATGGAGGAGTTTATCCAGCCATGACTTATTGTCTTTGTCCACCATTTTCTGGGGGATGTTGGACATGGACTTGTTGAAAGATTCTATCTATCCTTTTTCTGCTGCATGGTAGTGGGATGAGTGGTTAGCATTGATACCATACTCGTGGTATAGCTTTTCCAACTCAGCAGAGCAAAAATTGTTGTCGTTGTCCATCAGTATAGTATGAGGGACACCAAATCTGGTGATGATATTGGTCTTCACGAAGCTGACTATATTTCTTTCCCTGACTTCCTTGAGGGGTATGGCTTCTGTCCATTTGGAAAAGAAGTCGGTCGCTGTGAGGATATACTTCAGATGTTTGGCCGTGTCGGGAGGATATGGTCCCACAACGTCCATCCCCCAGACAACAAACGGCCAGGAGTACTTAGCTTGATGAAGTAACTCCAGGGGCCGGTGTATGAATTTGGAATGAATCTGGCATGAGTGGAATTTTTTGGTAAAACGCTCGTAGTCTCGTGCCACTGTGGGATAGTAGTACCCAAGCCTTCGAACCTGATGGGAAATCATGGTCCCCAGTTGTGTGCTCCACATGCTCCTACATGTACTTCAGTCATGACAACAGTGGTTTCTTCTCCATCAATGCATCTGAGGAGCACTCCATCAAAGCCTCGTTTGTAGAGGACCTCTTGCTGACCCACGCCACCATATAGGAAAAAATTGATTGCCCTTCTCCGTATTTGTTCTCGTTCAGCCCTGTCTGATGGAAGCTCTCCCCGTTGAAGGTAGTTCACAATGGGGTTCATCCAGCCAGTGGCAGGAGCATATGGATTGGGGACAGGACTAAATTCGTGGATCTCTTCCATCTTATCTTGAACAAATGACAATACCATTCGACGGTGATCAATGTTGATGACCGTTTCATCCCGGTCTGGGTCGGCTAGGGCTATGGCCGCATTGGCTAATGCATCAGCCTGAGCATTCTGGGACCGGGGAATATAAGTCAATGTTGGTTCTGTGGAGAACTCGGGCATTAACCTCAGACATGGTCGAACAGGGGGACTAGCTCCTCCTTTTTAATAGCATAGTCACCGTTGACTTTCTTGATGACTAGCTCCGAGTCACCTTTTACCTTAAGGTGTTGTACTTGTGCCTGGAGTGCGAGCTCCAGGCCTGCAACGAGGGCTTGATATTCCGCTTCATTGTTTGTACATCACTCTGACAGGAGGAAGGAATACTGAAAAACTTCCTTTTCTGGGGACACGAGAATTATCCCCAGGCCCACTTTGTTGAATCTGGGATCCTCCATCCTCTTCTCGATGGGGCTTCTGGACGCACCGTCAAAGTACATTTCCCATGCTGGGAACTCTTCTGGAACCGAGAAGATATATTCATCAGGTAGCTCGATGTTCGGTGCAGTGATCCCTATTGAAGGGTGCTCTGCCAGAAAGTCTTCTAATTCCTGGCCCTTGATGGATTTTTGAGTCACGAACCGGATGTCGAACTGTTGCAGGATGCCCACCCATCAGGATAGGCATCCGGTTAGCATCGAGCGACTAAGAATGTACTTTAGCAGGTTACTCCGCGAGATCAAATGGACTTCATGATGTTGCATATAATGTCGTAGCTTTTGAACCACGAAGACCAAGGCCAGACAGATCTTCTCGATATTTGAATATCAATTCACAGCATCAATCATGGTTTGACTGAGGTAATAGAATTGTTTTCGCTGCCAGTGTCGTTCTTCTGTGCAAGGAAGGCTCCCAATGACTGTTCTAGGGACGTCACATATAGAATGAGAGGCCTTCCATCGACCGGGGGCATGAGCACCAGTGGTCTTAAGAGGTACTTCTTCAAGTTGTTGAATGCCTCTTGGCAGTCATTCGTCCATTGGTACGTGATCCCCCTCTTCATTAACCTGGGGAAAGGCAAACATTTGCCTTCCAGTTTGGATATGAACCAGCTAATATAGGCTAGGTACCCTTGGAATCCCTGAAACTTAGTGATATTTTGAGGAGGTGGTAGGCTCAGTAAAGCCTTCGTCTTCTCAGGGTCAAATTTGATGCCATGATGGCGTACGAAGAAGCCAAGTAATTTCCCTAAGGTAACCTCAAAGGCGCATTTCAAGGGGTTCATCTTCAAGCTATGCTATCGAAGCTTTTTGAAGACGGTCTCAAGGTCCGAAAGGTGATCCGAGCACTGTCTGGACTTGACCACTAGGTCATCCACATAACATTCAACGAATTTCCCCAGGAACGACTTAATGATCCGATGCATGGCACGCTGATACGTGGTTCCAGCATTCTTGAGACCAAAGGGCATGACCCTGTAATAGAATACCCCTTGAGGGTCCCTGAAGGTAGTGGATTTTTCGTATTCTTGGTCCATCCTGATTTGATTATATCTGAAATAGCCGTCCATGAAGGATAAAGCCTCATAACCAGCCGTCGCATCAATTAACAACTCGGTGATTGGAACCGGGAAGTCATATTTCAGACAATGCCGATTAAGGTATCTAAAGTCAATGCAGACGCAGATTTGCCCATTATTTTTCTTGAAAGGGAAGATGTTGGCCACCAAATGGGGTACTGGACCTCCTTGATAAAGCCTGCTTTAATGAGATTATCGACTTCAGCTTCTATCTTGGTAGCATATTAGGGGTGTGTCCTTCTAGTGGCCTGTTTGTAGCCCCGGTTGTCTTCTGGAAGACCCAGGTGATGGGTCGATACCTCGGGATCGATTCCTAGAATTTCCGTGTAATTACAGGTGAAGACATTCCGGTGTTTCCTTAGGAAGAAGGTATATACATCGTGTTCCTCGAGAGACATGGTCGCGCTAATGAGAGTGGGCCTTGGGTCTTCTTCAGTACCCAGGTTTATTTCTCTGAGCTCGTCCATAGTGGTGGAGATACCCTTCTCAAATGCGGGAGGTGCATCTCTGATATCTTCCCCCTCTTCTTCTCCCAAGTCCTCATCTTCTTGATCTGACTAAGAGAGAGTTTCCAGTCTGAGCCTTCAAGGGTTTGAGGGAGAGGCATCGTGGGAATCTCTGCTTGAGTATTCTTCCCCAAATCGAGGGTTGGTAGACGTTCCCACATTGTCATGCTCATCCATCGTGGATGAAGTCATGAGGACATCCAAATGCGTGTCCAGACTTGAACTCCTACTCTAAACATGGTTGATGGGCAGGACATAATCTCTGCCAAGATGCTTGAGGGGGTCATCTGGGACCATTTCCAGGCCATTTGGAGTGGGGATCCAGTCGACGACGTCAACCAAAGGCTTCTTCTTATTTTTCTTATAGAACCCGGCGTCGATGTAATGTGACTCGAAGAGCTCGAAAGGGGCCTTGTCAGTGTGAAATATCCCGCTTTGTCCATTGACATAGTACTTTATACACTGGTGGTAGGATAAAGGAACGACCATGTGCTTATGGAGAAATGGCCTTCCCAGCAGGGCATTGAATGTTGTGCTCTGTCGGACCACCAGGAATTCCGTGTAGGCTACCAGGTCACCAAAATTTGTCTTTATCTTAATCTGTCCCATTGGTTTCTGCTCACTCTTGTTGTAACCTAACAAAGTTATGGATGAGGGAATTAGATCGTCCTCACTGTAGCCCAACTTACAGAGTGTCCGTAGGGGAAGAAGGTTAAGTCCAGAGCCATTGTCTATAAATAATTTTTGGATCTCAATACCATTCAGTGTGTCGGAAACATATAGAGGTCTGATGTGTCCTTGCATGATGGAATCTTTGTTCTGATCGGTGAAGGAAATCACCGCATTGCATTCCGCTGGGCCGGTCTACGTATGGTAAATCTCGACGGCAGCTACCTCATCTTGAAATTAGTGGGGGCTGATCAAAGCTTTGATAAGTACCTCCCTAAGGTCGGCTGAAAAAATCAGGGCATCCAGGATTGGAAACATGGCCGGTACTAACATCAGTTGCTTAAAGATGTCATATTTTTTCTCTAGCGGTCGACGATTCTCTGTTGGCAGGAGAGTCTTAGCGGGTGCTTTGGGAGCTGGAGCATTTGACGAGGAGGGACCGACCACGGGGACAGATGTCGATGGTGTTCCTGCATTTTGGGGACTTGGCATGGCCGGTCTGTTTGTGCGCACTATGCGACCAGACACTTGCTCCACCTCTGGTGGGTATCGTAGAACAACAGGGCCAGACTGGCTTCTTGTGTAAGTGGATGGGAATTCCCTTTCCTTCTGAGTCCCTTGAAGGGCTCTCCCATGGGTTTTCGCAAAATTGACGGTCTGGGCCGTGGTCCAACCGTAGGGTTGGTTTCGGCTGCAGCTACGCCTCCCCTGGTATCCTCTACCTCTGCGATTCCTCCTCCCAACTCCTTGTGTAGGGAACTCGGGTTTGTAATCATACCCTTCACCAGGAAATGATTCCATGAGATGGATGAAGTTGATAAAACCAAAGATTGGATCTTCATCCTTTGAAAGGTCAACCTGGTTGGTTGTCTCTGATGGAGTCGTTTGGTGGGTCGGTGCCCATGGTGCCAAATTCGAGGGCATGAAATCTGCCAGGGTCGGGACTAACTTTGGCCCCATCGCGGAATGATTCTATTGTGATTGTTTCCTCTTTCAGATCCATCCGGAAGACCGGATTGTGGAGGGTTGTGAGGTCGATGATGTCAGCTTTGCGGCTCCAGGGGCTGCTGGTGGCAACACCGGCTACTGTAGTTGAGCTCAGAGTATTCCCTGGGATCAGTTGATAGTCTTCCGAGTCATCCAGTTGTCATATTTCTACCCTTGCTTGCTGGTGAATTTTTACCACCCCTCCTCTTTTTCAGAGTCGGTGGTAGAGATACATGCCACATGTGCTGGGGGTGGTCCCAGCTCGATTTGTCCGGAATATACCATCCTCTGCAGGAGGTATTTGAAGGCGAAGAACTCTCAGATACTGTGCCCCAACATCTGATGATAGGGGCAGTAATCTGGCCTATCATCGTGGCCGACTTCTTCAGGTTTCCTTGGCTTTGGGAGGCGGAGCAAGTTTCATTTCATGGCGGCAATGAAGTAGCCACGAACTTGATCGTCTCGGAATGAGTTTAATTTTTTTTTCTTCATTCCTCAAATTGGTTCCGCTTTGGTCCTCTCTGATCATCCCGTTTAGGTGGGGGTGACCACTAATATGCAGGGGGGACCTTGACGATTTGGTGGAGGCCTGAGTGGTGGAGCAGGCACAGGGGCCGGCTTGAGTGTGACAGCGGACGCTTCAGCTCTAGGGGCCCTTTTCGCAGGAGCCTGCGAGGCTATTCGGGACTTTGAATTAGTCCGCTGCAGGGAGTCCTCAATTCTCTGGGCAATGGCCAAGAGATGGCAGAAGCCAGTGGTGCACTCCACCAGTATGAGCGGTGTTCGCAGCTCATCTCTAAGATTATTGATGCATATTGATAGCATCTCATTTTGAGTCATTGGACTATTTAGAGAATAGTTCAGACCTTTCCATCTGGAAATGAAATCTGAGACCCTCTCGTTCTCCCTCTGCTTTCAGTTCATGAGATCGCTGAACGTTGTTTTAGGTAGCGTTGATCTGAAGTGGAACAGGAACTGCTGCCGGAGGTCCTCCCTGCTCTTTATCGACTGGGCCGATAGACTCGTGTACCAGACGAAGGCAGATCCTTGCAAGGTCCATACGAAGCATATGAGTTTCACTGGTTCTTGTTGTTCTGGAGTCCCCATCATAGGGTTGCAATAGGATGCGTAGTGCATCAAATGCTACTCTAGATCGCCTGATCCATTGAATATGGGGAATACAAGGCCCCAAAATTGGGTGTAGGTGGTGTGTTGGTCACCCAATCTGGGTAGGGTTTCCGCTTCGGCTGTATCGGAGCTCGTCGACCTTCCATTGCTTCCAATCGAGCTGTTAGTGCCTCGATGGTGTTGGTGAGTCCCTGGTTTACATCTTGTTGGGCCCAGTCCTTGGAAGGCGTAGCCTGAGGCATTGCCTGAGGATCCGGATTAGCCGGCACCAAGGGTGCATATTCCGTTCGGGGTACCCTCGGGGGGTTCAAGAGTACTTGCTCCGGTTGCCTCCTAAGTGGAGGGAAATCCTGGTATTCATCATCCACATTTAGGTAGTTGGACGAACCAGGCGCCTCATTGGGCAGGAGCCCTGATCGTGCTTCATTTTCTGGGGCAAGCCTTAGCCTTTGAGGTGCACTTTTTGGGAGTTCATGAAGTGGCTCTTCTTGGGATGCACTTTCAATAAGGCAGTTCCTCTTTAACAGCTCGACGTTAAGCCGCCTCAATTCTTTCATCTCTTCTTCCTGTCAAGTGAACCTCTCTTCGAGCGTGAGTGGCTCGTTTTTATCGAGGGAAGGGGACGGGTTAAGGGTAACCGTTCCTTTGTTCTTGTCCTTGTTGGAAGCTCACTGGGAAGGCGGATGGAGGTTAGCTGAAGGGGCGGACATATTTAAAGCGGCCCTCGGGTTTCAGGTGTGCACACCTGGGGGTTCGTTGTGAGTCACAACCTGACCGGAACCGTCGTCTCCCGATCCGTCCGAATTTTCATTCTCTCCAGTTTCACCCGTAAGGTTAGCCTCTATGGCATTGATGAACACATATTGTGGGGTGGAGGGGACGTCATCTTCCCAATAGGAAGAGTATCTCCCACGTCTTCGGCTGGACTTCCCTTTCATGAACTGGGATTGCCCTTGGAATTCTTGACGAAGGGTGACTCAGAGAGTTCTTTGATGCGACCTTACGGTGCTCCTTCCACTCAGAGAGGATGATGATTCATATGACGAGATATGATAGGAACCTCCTCTTCTGACTATCCTCCCTAGATGAGAGAATACCGACTCTCGTGGGGGAGGTTGTTGTTGAGGGGGTAATAATGCCCCCATCCCTAAGGGCTGGGGTTGGCTCCGTTCCCTGGACGTTGAGTCTCTTCCTGGTTTTATTGGTCTTATATGGGAATTTGTTGTTAAAAATTCCCCCAGCCCTGAAGGATGGGGTTGACCTTGGATTGTGTTAGTGGCTGCGGCTATCGCGACCTGCCTGATCTCGCGTGCCCCCATCCGGGGGTGAACCGGATCTGGTTCCGAATTCACCTGTGGATCAGTCCCTTCTGGGGAGGCAGGCAGAGATCGTTGATTGGCCTCTCTTAGGAAAGAGGCATGCTGTATGCTCTCAGTGGCCTGATTTAGGAGTTCTGGGATGGATTTTTCCCATTGGTCCCGACGCTTTTGGGACTTACTCAAGGCCTGACTCTATTGGGTGTGTTGCCTTTCCTGAATAGGGGGTCCACTCTATTTCTGTCTTACTGTGATGACGTTTCAAGACACCATGCCATATGGGTTTTTCTGGGTGGGGAGTGGAGTGAAATGAAGAGCTTCGTGTTCCCCCCATCCCCTGATATGGACTCCCTTCGAAGCGTCATCGATGAGGCGGCACAGTTCGTGCAGTGCACGGAGGCAGCCTGCCTCCATATTCCCTTTGCGCCTCTCGGGGCGTTGTTGTCACGTTGAGGAAAGGGCCTCCAGGTCGATGTGACACAGGAGGTCCACTATCGTCTCGACGTGGTCTACATACCCTTCATAGGGTAGGAAGCTCGATTTCAGCCGGCAGAGGGTCGTCGATATATTATGGCGGATGCCGTGCATGAATTCTTCCGACAACTCTCTGGGTATGTTGTACTAAGAGGTGGCCATGGGCTAAAACATAATTGGTATATCATTCCTGGCCAGTCGTTTCCTCAGGTGCAACATATCGGCATACTCCTCCGCGAGTGATTCTTCTACCTGGTCAACCCAACTAAGGTTCTCACTGTAGTTGGAGGTAGTGGGATTGGTAGGTATTGAATTCTCTTGTGGGAGATTCTGAGGTGGATCAAAATATGAACGCGGCCCTGGAACGGCTCCTGATCGAAGAAGGGCGTCGTTAGCGACAAGCTGGGAATCTGACATGCTCGATCCCATCCTTCTGAGTGCCTCGGCATACGAGGGCCTTTCGACGCTTGAATTGGTAGGAGGAGGACCTTCATGTCGAAATAGTATGTCATCACAGGGAGGACCTTTGCAATGATGACCTTAATGGCGAGGAATACCATTACTGCTTGATGCTTCACTGCATAGAGTACTTTTGCAGTGCACACCCTAGGGAGGACCTCCAAGGCATGTTGCAGCAAGGGGAGGACCTTCTGGCTGCGTGGCATTGTTATGGGGAGGACCTTCGCAAAAACTTCCATCATGGTGATGATGACCATCATGGCTTAACATTTGACGCGCATCCTGGGGAGGACCTTCAGGACACGCCACAATAAGGGGAGGACCTTCTTGTGGCTTGGGGCCATTGTGGGGAGGACCTTCACAATGGCGGCCATGGTGGCGAGGATTACCATCACAGCTGTGGAAATGGAGAGGAATACCATTACTACTACCGTAGGGAGAATATCTATGGGATACATCCCAGGGTGGGCCTCTAGAATGTACCGCAACGAGGGGAGGGCCTTCTCGTTGCTCGGCGTCTCTACAGGGAGGACCTCCGTTATCAGGGTGGCGAGGAATACCACCGTGACCTGATGCCTGGCTGCATGGAGTTCCGTTGCAGCGTAACCCCTAGGGAGGACCTTCAGGGCATGCCAAAATAAGGGGAGGGCCTTCTTGTCGTGATGAGACGTCACTACGGGGAGAACCTCCGTAGTTGCGACTATGATAGCGAGGACTACCATCACAATCTGTGGTCCCACTGCATGGAGAGTGATTTCAGTGTATACCCCAGGGAGGAACTTCAAGGTGGACCGCATAAAGTGGAGGAACTTCTTACTGCTTGACCTTCTGGTCATGTGGAGGGTTTCTGTGACTCGTATCAAGAGAGAATATCTCGTGACCGATCATTATATACCCACGGGGGAGACCCCCACGGGTTCTCTGGGGAGGGCCTTCAGAGCTGCTGGTAGAGACATTACGGGGAGGACCTTTGCAACTGCTACTACCACTCCCATAATATGGTAATGGGTGGGTAGGGTTTCGAGCCTTTGATGAATGATTAGTGGCATCGGAAACCCCATATTCCAGTAGAACAGAGTCATGAACCCGCTCTTTATTTTCTGGCTACCTTCGGCGCGTTCGGGGCACCCTTTTTTGGACAGAGGGGACTGTCTGCTGCTGACAACAGCCTTCACCTCCTTTGGGTCCCCTGTCTAATTGGGTCCCATGATGCTGCCGGGATACACCGATGAACATCCTGGATTTTAGAAGGGATATATGCCTGCTCTGGAGCATCCACCATGATGGACGTGTGTCCCCCAGTTGAAACGAGTGAAGCTTCTCGATCCGGTTTCCCTTGCGTCGCGAAATATAGCTGGTGACCCTCCTGGGCAGAAGCAGGGATGCAGATCTGCTCTGATGCGGCTATCTCTTCTCTTAGATAAGTCGCCTCAATTTGGGAGATGGGCTCATGGGCCCGAGTCGTTGCTGTTGCCACCAATGCAATTACATTCTGGAAAGTCTGTAAGATATGATCTGGGATCGATACCTGCTCCTCCATCATTGCCAGGATATGCAAAGAGACATCTTTGGCTGGAACGAGTATGAAGGACCATTCTGGTATAAAAGTAGGAATATCCTGCTCCGGTCCTCTAGTGGTCAGTGGGTACTGAAAATTATCCTGTGTCGGGGCAGGTGAACGAGTCTTCCCCTGTACCGGGATATGCCGGTTTCTCTCTCCATTTGCCGCCACATCGGGGTGGCGGACATTACTTGCATATGAAGGGAGCTGGCCCTGTAAATATTGGTTTCCCACCTTATCGAGTCGGTGTCCTTTGTTGGTGGGGAGACGTGCCCACCTATGACTTTCCGCCACATCTGGGTGGCCGGCTTTGTTGATCGGCACCATATCTGGATGGCGGGCGTCTGAATAAACTGCCAGGAGCTGGTCCTGGAGGTGTCGGGTCGCCACCACATCAAGATGGTGGGCTTCACGACCCTGGGCAAGGAGAGGTGCCTGCCTGGTAAGTGCCATCCTGTGTGAGCGATGGGCTTGATGGAGATCGGCGGGGATGCGTGCTGGCTCGTATGATGCCACCATTTATGGATGGCGGGCTTGGGAGGAGTGAACAGGTGTAGGTGCCTGTTCGTGGTATGTCTCCGTGGCTGGGCAGCGGAGCTCCTCCTCAGGGACCAGGGTGATTACCGGTCACTAATTGTACATCTTCCTCCCTCGTCGGGCGGTCTGAGGGGCCGGAGCTCGGGGAGCGTTGGCCTGAATCCTCAGGGAGACATCCTCTTCGGCATGAGAATGTTGAGTCACAACATGACCACGATGACGCCTTCCGGTGGGGGCCTTAGAGAGGAACCCCCATTCGATGGGGATGAAGTCCTCAACATCGACCTCATCCACCTCTCTAAGATAAGGGAGGTACGCATTGTCCCATACCGGGGATAGACACCCAAAACGGTTGGAGACAGCGACATGGGCTGTCTGGATCTGCCTTTGCGGCCGCTACTGGGTAGGTGACCAGAGAATCTTGACGGATTGGAGGGAATGTATGGCCGCCTCCATCGTTGGGGAGTAAAATTCACGTGGTACTCTCTGATCAGTGCGTCTGAAACCCAGCGTTGAAGACGCTGGGTGGGTGACGGGTTCCTCTGTTGTTGAGGAAGTCCCGTCCTTGCGTTTTTGGAAACACGCACTTGTGAGTTCCTTTGCAATGCCATTGGATCAAAGGGAGTTTTGAAAGTGGTACCTGCAAAACATTTTAGAAAATACAAGCAGAAAACCCATCAAAGTATCATCTCATAATTCCATGCATAATTAATGACCTTGCTTGGCCCTCCTTTATAGAATAGGAGGGCACGGGGTAGGATTAAGTTGAATCCATCATGTTTGGTTAAATATTCACACTGGGTTCACCATTTTTTGTTTCGTTCTGGTTTTTGGCCACGAAACGCACAACGGCTCCGTATCAAATGATTGATGGACCTGCTTTCCAAAGGCAGGCGTTCGCTGGATGGTCTGACCAGTGACTCCTAAAAACTCACATTGGACGAGAGGATGGGAAGTCGGGCTCATCAAACCCTTTTAGGGGGGAACTATTTCCTATTCAGGGACTCTCTTTTAGATTTAAGATGTATTCATATGTTCACGAATCTTTGGTTTATACCCAAACATAGTATCCACAGATTTAACCTTGGCGGGCAACGGTCAATTGGACACAGGGGTTCGGGAATCATTTATGCCTGAGGTTTACCATCCCTCGTTGGATTAATGACCCCGAAGGGTTGGAACTCGCTTGAGGCGGCACTAGGAGTGGCGTGGTGAACCGATGTGGAGATGATCGGATCGACCGGTTGTTGGGCTTGAACCTCAGAGAGGCTTCCTACGTACCCTGCTTAGGAAGCAGGGATCAAAGTACACGTAGTTCAGATAGGTTTTGGGGAACCGATGTGAAGAGAGACCAGGTGGTCCGACAGGTGGTGGGCTTGAACCTCATGGAGGCTTCCTACGTACCCTGTCTAAAAGGCAGGGATCAAAGTCCACGTAGTTCGCATATAAAGTTTAACATCATGTTGGACAATGGTGGAACTCAACGTGATGAAACAACTGAGTGGTAGGCTTGAACCTCATGGAGGCTTCCTACGTACCATGACTTGGCATGGATCAAAGTCCCCGTAGTTCTCTTATGGATTGGGGCTTACGCTCTGGGGAAGCCCAGAATGATGGATTGGGGCTTACACTCTGAGGAGGCCCATAGGAGGATGTCATGGTCGATTCTTACTCTAAGACCACATGAGTCATGCTCGGTGTGAGAAACAAGAGGTAGCAGGGACCAGAGGATCACGTCGTGAAAGGTGCATCCATGAGAAGTGGAGTGGGGCTTATGCATGGAGCGACCCAGGGTGATGAATTGGGTCTTACACTCTGAGGAGGCCCAGAAGGTCAGGGCATACACTGAGATGGACGCCCGGGGCAACAAAGCCCAACGGGAGAGGGAAAGGGGGTGCTCCTGTGCCCATCTCCTCTCTTGCAGTGCATGAGGGATTCCTTCTAATGGCTATTTTACCATCTTCGAGGAACCCTGAACAAGTGGAGGGGAATAAAGTGGATTCCCGAGATCAGACTCCACATTACCGTGGGAATGTGAACCCAAGACTACTTCAGGAATCTACTCAAGGGTTGGGGCAACATGTTTACCTATATTTACCGTGGGTATGTGAACTCAAAATGGCGCGCTGATGTTCCTGAAAGTTACACCACACGGATCCGGTGGCTCTGGTGGAGGCCTCGGCTCGGGGCCGATGAACATGCCAATGAGGGAGTCACGGAGGACTTGGCTGGATCAGAAGTATTTTACCTGGCTTTGGAAATGAGAACACTGAAGTATTTGGCGAGCCACCGAGAGGTATGGGTGGTGGCGCCCTTCGCGTGGGGATGTGCCACGCGGCTGGAGATTCCGTCCGCGAACCAGGGTGGTCCGCGGACTGATTGGCGTCCTGTGAACCAGGGTGGTTCGCGACTTTGGGTTCAATCTGTGAACCAGGGTGGTTCGTGGAGGGTTCAATCCGTGAACCGGGGTGGTTCGCAAAGGGTTCCAGGAGGGCAGCGGCGGCCAAGGGCAGCGCCGATCGGAGGCTCATCGGTTGGGTCTTTGCCCGTGTAGGAGAGTGCTATGCGGTACGACAGATGGGAAATAAGTAATAAACTCCCTCGTCCATGGGGAGGTCATCCGCGGAAGGGGTATGGTTCGTGGTTCTCCTTTTTTGTTATTTTAGGTTCATGGTTCACCAAATTATTATGCGTTTTCCAATTCCTTGTTAATTCGTATACCTGCTGTGATTCGCGGATGGGGATTTCGCTGTTTGAGAAATATGAAGCCTTCTTTCAACCGATCTCCTTCCGAATCTCCAATCCCTCCGAATCTGATTCCAGTTCTCAGATCCTTTCTCTTTCCCCCTGAGTCTCCTTTTATAGAGTGGGGAAAGGGATGTATATGTGGCCATACGGCACCTTTTGCGGAGGCCCATAACCAAATACCCGGTTCACAACTGAATTGGTCAATCCACGATTCACGGTGGGTATTGAACGCTTCCCCCCATTCCGCAAGGAGAAATCAGGGAGTGCTATGCGGCTGTGAAGGGTTCCGCCTCTATTCCACGAATGACATCGGGTGCGGCTTGAACCGGTCGACACGGTCCGTGGTTGGGGCGATTCGTTATGGTGAACCGGACTGGCGCCCATCCTGCCTCGCGACCGCGGAGACTCTCTGCCTCCATTTCGCGAACGACAATGGTTCGCGGAGGGGGGGGGTGCCTCGTGGGGCCTGTCCACTTCACGCTTCCATGGGATCGGTTCACGGACCGGTCCTGTTTGTGTCTCTTCTTTGACTATTTGCCCCAATTCATAGGGGATTTGGGTAGAATATCCTTTGAGGATTTTTCAAGACCCTACAATCACCCTCAAACTAATAAAAATACATAGTATACTATATATATCTTAGAATATATTCTTATAGTTTAAGTAATTTATTTTTGTTGCTCATTAAAGGACTAAATATCCTTGGTTTAATACTAGTTCTACAATATTTATCAAGTCACCATATGCTAATATTACATTGAAGTACTCAATGAGATACCTTATCAATCTACAATATATCAGGTAAGAATAGGTGAATTTTCTCTAGTGAGACTGAGTATTGTATAGAATACTACATATACAATCTAATCAATAAAGAAAATAAATGATTCCTCAAAGAATTGATAAAAATCATATAGTTATTGTTTTTAAAATTCATTGTAATTTATAATTTATGATCATGTGTTTCAATGAATGTCTTTTTAGTTAGGGAACTAATGAATTAATAAGTAGGGACAATTATCACCTCAGTTTGGAGGACAATTTTATATTTATGAAAATATCAATTAAGTCACATAAAATTTTAATTTTTCTCTATGGTATAATTATGATCATAGTGTTTTCTATAACTATCAATTAAGAAGGTATAAATTAAACCCATATCATGTCATCAGATGGTACAAGGTCAATCTAGAGTTATATGAATCTATTTCTTATTAACAGATTATAATTATTGATATCTAAGAGAAAATATTTTGTGGTTAGTACATTCTATTAGTTTATGTGCTTTGGTAGTAAATTTCCGTTAGTGAAGAGACATGAGAGTGAGAATCCATTATATATGTCATTAGGGGATTTATATTTTAATCGTTGATGGATCATTCTAAATATTTGGTAACAAAAAGTGTAATGGTTAGAAAATTTTTAACACCTTAATTTGAGGGAAGAACCATACTATTTAAGTTTCACCATGTTTTGGCCCTGTGAGAGAAAAATTTGGAGTTTTGTGAAATTTAAAACTAGTTCATGTTTTGGTGAAAATATTCACAGGGTATGTATTTCTTTAAATTCAAGATATCACAGAATATATGGGTTATACAATAGATTTTGATGATTATTCTAGGGGTGGTTTCTTTTTATAAAATTTGGGAAAATGGGAATACATGGTTTAAGTATTTTTTAGAGTGGGTGCAATTATAGAGACCCTAACATATTAGATAAACACTATATCCAAGAATTATTACATAATACTCACTCTAAAGACACTTTATTCATGATTTTTTTAAAAAAATTTGAAATTAATTTTAGTTTGATCAAATTAACTTCATTTTTGGACTTTAAATGTCAATATTAGCATTAAATGAATTTTTAAGATTGTTCTAAAATAGTTTTTTAGGTGAATAGTAAAAAAAATTGCTCAAACCATCACTTTTATGAAATTATCATAATAAATTAATGAATTAAATTTTTTTAAACCTTTTTAAAATATATATAGTTATAAGTAAATTAATCATTTGAAAATACTATTATGGATTTTTAAAACCCATGTTTACCATTTTAGAAAGAAAAGAAATACTTTTCTCTAAAAAATGATATATTCACTTATATTAAAAAAGATAGTTTTTAATATATATATAAATTAAATAAAAAAAATTATTCCATATATTATATCAACATTTTAACATCCATTCTTAATTTATAGTAAGTAAACTTTTATATCTAAAGAAACTATAACATAATGCATATAACTTTATTCTAAAATGAGATTAAAACCTAAATTACAAATTTTTATAAATATAATTTGATGAAATGAGTTTAATTTTTTAATACATCATGTAAAAATTATTTTAGAGTTAATTTGTTAGATTTTGCAAAAATAGTTGATTTTTGGGTGAATAGTGAAAAATATCATTTTTCACAAAAACTGTCACTTTTATGAAATTACAAAGATTTAAGATTAAAATGAATGTTTATGAAACATTTATTCTAGAAATTTTTTTTAATAAAAAATATAACTCATAAAAAATTATAATTTTGAACTTATAAATCCGTGCCTAACATTATGGAAATCTAAGTAATGTTTCTATTCAAATAAAAACTATTTTCGGTTCCTCTCTATTAAGATAGTAATTATAGGGTTTCTTAAAATTTTGGTTTGTATGAAATAAATATAACCCTAATTTTATTTATTATATAAAATTAATTCAATTGTAATCATCATTATACTTTATTTTGTTTTAAAATCATTTTTATGCTTAAAACAAGCATTTTTCTATAAACAGTTTTCTTTTCATTTTACTAACATAAATTAAAATTGATTTTTACCAGTTATAGAAATTGGATATTTTAAAATTTATTCCATATTTAGAATAAAATTAATTAAATTTGGTTAATAAAGTCTAATTAATTTTTTTTCATAATGAATAGTTACAATGGTAATTATTTATCACCTCGGTTAAGGGTAAAATGAGTTAAAAGGGTTAAAAATAAAGGGATAAAGCTTCAAGATAACACAAAAGCATTATTAAATATAATTACACTACTGGAAATACGGGATTTCCCAACGGTTCTGCAAATCGTAGGGAAGTAAGCCATTGGGAAAAACTTTTCCCAATGGTTTACAGTGAACCGTTGGGATAGGGTGGAGAAAAATTACCCTATCTCAACGGTTCTGGAAAACCGTTGGGAGAAAGGGCAGAAAATTACCATGTTTTTCCCAACGGTTTTCAAAACCGTTGGAAAAAACCCAAAATCTCTTCTTTCTCAATGGTTTTATGAACCGTTGGTAAAACAAAACCTAGACATTCTATGCCAACGGTTTTGAACCGTTGGCATGGCCTCTGCTGGGAAAATTGCACAGCAGCTCTGCATTTTTCCCAGTAGCTCCCCAATTTGCAACCAGCTCTCCAATTTTCCCACCAGTTCAATCCAATTATTGTACCTACAATAAACTAACACATACATATACAATTATTGTACCTGCAATAACCAACTAACACTTACATATAGAGAACAAATTCATACACATTTAACATATAATGGTGGAACTATACACATCCATAATTAAATTAGAATTCATAACGTAATTATAAACATACATAATTCATTTAGAATTCAATTTAAAATTTATAAGACAATTATATGTGTAATCCGGAAGTCAATTCATAATTTGATCAGTTTTTTGTATACCATATATTTTTACCTGAAATAATGTCCATTTTAAACATAATACATACACCTAGAGTGCTACCGGCCACACCGTGCCTCGGATTGAGGTGGGGTTGACTCGTACACATCACATACGACCCATGGATTGTTGTGATAATGTATCGACACAATCCGAATGCGTTTTCTCGGTTTTCCGTATACCAGTTGATGTTTTTCAATTAAAATGACGTACTTTTGAAAAAAAAGGCAGACACTTTGAGTGGTTCCAGCCACACCGCGCCTCGGATTGAGGTGGCGTCGATTCGTACACGTCACATATGAATCATGGATCGTTCTCCTAAAGTTTCAATGGAAACTGAATGCGTTTGGTCGGTTTTCCTTATGTACTTAAATTGTTGTCCATTTTAAGAAAAAGAGAGCCACTTAGAGTGATTCCGGCCACACCGTGACTCAGATTAAGGCGGGGTTGACTCGTACACGTCACATATGACCCATGGATCATTGTGCTAAAGTATCGACACAATCCGAATGTGTTTGGTCGGTTTTCCATATGCCATTTGATGTTTTTCACTTCAAATGATGTCCTTTTGAAACAAAAGACAGACACTTTGAGTGGTGGCGGCCACACCGCGCCTCGGATTGAGGCAGGGTTGACTCGTACACGTCACATATAACCCATGGATCATTGTTCTAATGTATCGACACAATCCGAATGTGTTTGGTCAGTTTTCCATATACCACTTTATGTTTTTCAATTAAAATGACGTACTTTTGAAACAAAAGGTAGACACTTTGAGTAGTGCCGGCCACACCGCGCCTGGGATTGAGCTGGAGTTGACTCGTACACGTCACATATGACCCATGGATCGTTATCCTAAAGTTTTAATGGAAACTGAATGCGTTTGGTCAGTTTTCCGTATGTACTTAAATTGTTGTACATTTTAAGAAAAAGAGAGCCACTATGAGTGATTCCGGCCACACCATGCCTTCGATTAAGGCGAGGTTGACTCATACACGTCACATATGACCCATAGATCATTGTGCTAAATTTTCGGCACAATCTGAATGCGTTTGGTCGGTTTTCCGTATGCCAGTTGATGTTTTTCACTTCAAATGACGTACTTTTGAAACAAAAGACAGACACTTTGAGTGGTGGCGGCCACACCGCACCTCGGATTGAGGCGGGGTTGACTCGTACACATCACATATGATCCATGGATCGTTGTGCTAATGTATCGATACAATCCGAATTCTTTTGGTCGGTTTTCCGTATGCCAGTTGATGTTTTTCAATTAAAATGACGTCCTTTTGAAACAAAAGGCCGACACTTTGAGTGGTGGTGGCCACACCGCACCTCGGATTAAGGAGGGGTTGACTCGTACATGTCACATATGACCCATGGATTGTTGTGCTAATGTATCTACACAATACGAATGTGTTTAGTCGGTTTTCCGTATTCCTGTTGATTTTTTTCAATTAAAATGACGTACTTTTGAAACAAAAGGCAGACACTTTGAGTGGTGCTGACCACACCGCGCCTCGGACTGAGGCGGCGTTGACTCGTACACTTCACATATGACCCATGGATCGTTCTCCTAAAGTTTCAATGGAAACCGAATGTGTTTGGTCATTTTTCTATATGTACTTAAATTGTTGTCCATTTTAATCAAAAGAGATCCACTTAGAGTGATTCCGGCCACACCGTACTTCAAATTAAGGCGGGGTTGACTTGTATACTTCAAATATGACCCATGGATCGTTGTGATAAAGTATAGACACAATCCGAAGGCGTTTGGTCGGTTTTTCGTATGCCAGTTGATGTTTTTCACTTCAAATTATGTCCTTTTGAAACAAAAGACAGACACTTTGAGTAGTGCCGGCCACACCACACCTTGGATTGAGGCGGGGTTGACTCGTACATGTCACATATGACCCATGTATCATTGTACTAATGTATCGACACAATCTGAATGCATTTGGTCGGTTTTCCGTATGCCAATTGATGTTTTTCAATTAAAATTACGTACTTTTGAAACAAAAGGCAGACACTTTGAGTGGTACCGGCCACACCGCGCCTCGGATTGAGGCGGAGTTGACTCGTACACGTCACATATGACCCATGGATCGTTCTCCTAAGGTTTCAATGGAAACCGAATGCGTTTGGTCGGTTTTCAATATATACTTAAATTGTTGTCCATTTTAAGCAAATGAGAGACACTTAGAGTGATCCCGACCACACCGTGCCTCAGATTAAGGCAGAGTTGACTCGTACACATCACATATGACCCATGTATCATTTTTCTAAAGTATTGACACCATCCGAATGCATTCGGTCAGTTTTCCGTATGCTAGTTGATGTTTTTCACTTCAAATGATGTTCTTTTGAAACAAAAGACAAACACTTTGAGTGGTGGCAGCCACACTGCACCTCGGATTGAGGCGGGGTTGACTCGTACACGTCACATATGACCCATGGATCGTTGTGCTAATGTATCGACACAATCCGAATGCATTTGGTCGGTTTTCTGTATGCCAGTTGATGTTTTTCAATTAAAATGACGTCCTATTGAAACAAAAGGCAGACACTTTGAGTGGTGCCGGCCTCACCGTGCCTTGGATTGAGGCCAAGTTGACTCATACACGTCACATATGACCCATGGATCGTTCTCATAAAGTTTCAATGGAAACCGAATGCGTTTGGTTGGTTTTCCGTATGTACTTAAATTGTTGTCCATTTTAAGAAAAAGAGAGACACTTAAAATGACTCCGGCCACACCGTGCCTCAGATTAAGGCGGGGTTGACTCATACACGTCACATATGACCCATGGATCATTGTGATAATGTATCGACACAATATGAATGCGTTTGGTCGGTTTTCCGTATGCCAGATGATTTTTTTCAATTAAAATGACGTCCTTTTGAAACAAAAGGCAGACACATTGAAAGGTGGTGGCCACACTGCGTCTCGGATTGAGGCGGGGTTGACTCATACACATAACATATGACCCATGGATCGTTGTGCTAATGTATTGACACAATACGAATGCGTTTGGTCGGTTTTCCGTATGCTAGTTGATGTTTTTCAATTAAAATAACCTACTTTTGAAACAAAAGGTAGACACTTTGAGTGGTGCCAGCCACACCGAACCTCAGATTGAGGCGGAGTTGACTCGTACACGTCACATATGACCCATGGATAATTCTCCTAAAGTTTCAATGGAAACCAAATTCGTTTGGTCAGTTTTCCATATGTACTTAAATTGTTGTCCATTTTAAGCAAAAGAGATCCACTTAGAGTGATTCTGGCCACACTGTGCCTCAGATTAAGGCAAGGTTGATTCGTACACGTCACATATGACCCATGGATCGTTGTGCTAAAGTATCAACACAATCCGAATGCGTTTTGTCAGTTTTCCGTATGCCAGTTGATGTTTTTCACTTCAAATTATGTCCTTTTGAAACTAAAGACAGACACTTTGAGTGGTGGCGGCCACACCGCGCCTCGGATTGAGGTGGGGTTAACTCGTTCACGTCACATATGACCAATGGATCGTTGTGCTAATGTATCGACACAATTCGAATGCATTTGGTAGGTTTTCCATATGCCAGTTGATGTTTTTCAATTAAAATGACGTACTTTTGAGGTGGATCATCGGTCTTTATGGTATTATCAAATCTTCGACGATTCATTCTATATGTATGATCCTTTGGAAAGAATCGTCGATGTCCCATAAAACTGAAACTACAACGATGTTTCAGTCTTATGGATCGTTTATTCTTCATACAAACTGGACATGACAGTTTTACCTTCGTGCTCCATCCATAAATCATTGCATAAGCCGGAAAATCATTGATCGTCCACATAAGCGCAACACGCATATGAAATATGTCTTTAGAACATACATCTTATGTGAGCACACCCACATCCCAGAGAAGTTTCAACTCTTTTATTAAAGGTTTCATGTATACATCAACATCAATGTCGGGATCAGAAGGACCAGATATGAGTAAACTCATGAAAGTGAAAGGTTTTTTCATACACAACCATGGGGGAAGATTATAAAAGTGTATAAAAACTGGCCATGTGCTGTGCGAAGTAAGCATCTTCCCAAACGGATTAAAACTGTCGCATGAAAGACCCAACCTCACATTACGCACGTCAGCTGAAAAATCAGGATGTCGAGCATCAAATCTCTGCCATGAAAATCCATCTGTAGGATGAACCAACTCATCATTAGTCTTCTTTCTCTTGGTATCATGCCATCTCATTTTTATTGATATGTCATCAGACATAAAAAGATTATAGAGCCTAGGGATCAATGGAAAGTGCCACATTACTTTTTGTAGAACATGAGATGGTGTTCCATCAGATTTTGACTTCCAGCGGGATGTTCCACATTTTATACAATCATTTCAATCAGCGGTTTCCTCCCAGAATAAATTGCAATCTTTCGGGCAAGCATGAATTTTGTTTCTTGAAAATCGAAGTTCTTCAACTAACTTCCATTCCATATAGTGGTTTGAGGTAATATCTACATCATCTGGAAGTAAATCCTTCAAGAGGGTAAGAATGTAATCGATTGCTATATTAGAAATCCAATACATAGTTTTCCCATGAAACAATCAGATTAAAAATTCCAACTTTTTCATTTTATCGCATTGTCGATATACTGGAGTTGTGGCAGCATCATTAAATTTTTTCACCCTATAAATATCATCATTTTCACTAGATGCATCAGCTGTCCTCATATCGAAGTCTTCTTGAGTCAAAATCCTTTCTTTTTCATGATGACAAATAAACAGAAACCGATCATCTAACAAATTATCCATTCCAGTCCTTTCATTTCGATCATCACCAATTTGAGATTTCATTTTCTCCCCATTGTGATACCACACAAAGTAGTTTGCTTGAAAACCATTTTTGGTTATGTGGTAGCTGACTTCTTCATGGCTCAACCAAGGTCTACCAACATAATTGGAACATGGGCAGTGTATTCGACCACTATCTGAAGCATTGTGAAATGAAAAATCTATAAATGTCTCCAAATTGTTTTGAAAATTGCTTGAGATCCGATCAGTTTCATACATCCAACTTCTGTCCATTCTGTAAAAATAATTTATATAAGTCATTTTGTCATAAACAATTCAATAGGATTGAAATTTAATAGAAAATATTTTTAAGTAAACGATAAAGGAAGTATTTTCTAGTTGATCTATTGAACTATTAAAACAATGTAAAGATATACTAATTAATTTTGTTATGTGTGCCTAATTTTGAGGTGAGATGTGTTTTGTAATTTTTTCATTTATCTCATACCAAGAAGACACCATAGACCTGATAAAAGATTGTTCAAGAGATTACAAAGTGAAGGATTTTCATAAAAGATGCAGAATGTGTAAAGAGAGTTTTTTAAATAAGTTATTGATTCTAAAAAATGGAAATATTGTGAAAAGTTAGTACATTTCATAACACCCAAACTAAAGTCCACAGAAAGTACCATATCACCCAACTAAAAAAAGGAAAACCACCTACCCCACTACCCCAACCATGTCAATTACCTTAATGAGGGATTCTATGTCTGTATTTGGGAAGAGGTTGAAGGAGTCTAACCTGGATGGGGGAGTTGCAGCTGATTAGATGGAAGACCTCAGGTTAGGGTTCACCTGCGCAGGGGCTTCTGGAAATCGGGGGAAATGCAGAGTTATTTGATTCTGTGTAATCAGGGTTGGGCTGTCCATGAGGTGGTGGGGTTGTCCAGGGGGTACAGGGTGTCCAGGGGGTAAGCGGGCTGTCCACGAGGGTGGCAGGGCTGTCTAGGGGGGAAAGGGTGTCCGGGGGGGGGGGGGGGGGGGGGCTATCCACAGGGGGGGGGGGGCTTTCCAGGGGTACAAGGTGTCCAGGGGGGTGGGGGGAGTGTCTAGGGGGTAGGCTGGCTGTCCACGGGGTTGGGGGGTTGTCCAGGGAGTAGGGAGTGTCCAGTGGGCGGTCATGCTTTCCACGGGGGTGGCGGGATTGTCCAGGGGGTACAAGGTGTCCAGGGGGTGGGCGGACTATCCACGAGGGTGGTAGGGCTGTCCAGGGGGTAGGGGGTGTCCAGGGGGTGGGTGAGCTATCCACAGGGGTGTGACTGAGAGCTATGAGATTTAATTGGGTTTTCATTCATGTTATGAAAAAAAAAGATGGGTGTTAAGGATTAGAATAGTATTTTTTAGTGAAAATCCAATTTGGTAGGATTAGTGACTTGATAACAAGATGGTATCAAGTTTTCAATTGGGAAAATGTTGGGGCATTGGATTCTAAAAGGCTCCCACAACCTTCCAAGGATATATTATTTCTAGAAAAATGTGTTGTGGGAGAAGGAATACATCCTATATAGTTGATGTCACTTTTAGATCATGTGATGCCTTACTCATCAAGATGACTAGACAAGAACCAAAACCAAAGAGGCCTCAAAAGTATCCAAATATCTAGAAGTGATGAATTCCCCATGCTTATTAGTGAACTATGGAAGTGATGACTTCCCACCTGCACCACCCCCTCCCCACCTCACCCCCAATAGACTCCCCCTGCACAACCCCCCTCCCATCCACCGACTGCACAACCCCCCACCTGCACCCCCACTTGCACAACCCCCCCTCCCCCACCCCCACCTGCACAGCCCCCTCCCATCCACCCACTACACACCCCCCACCTCACCCCCAACATACTCCCACCTTCCCAGCCCACCCCTAACCTACACAATCCCCTCCCCCCACCAACTTGCACAACCACCCCCACCTACACTCCCCACTTGCACAACCCCCCCTCCCCCACCCCCACCTGCATAACCCCCCTCCCCCCACCACCACCTGTACACCCCACCCCCACCTCACCCCCAACAGACTCCCACCTGCCCAGCCCACCCCCAACCTGCACACTCCCCTCCCCCCACCTACTTGCACAACACCGCCCTCCACTTTCACCCTCCACTTGAACAGCCCCCTCCCCCACCCCCACCTGCATAACCCACCCCACCCCGACCTGTACAACCCCCACCTCACCCCCCAAGACTCTGACCTGCCCAGCCCACCCCCCAACATGCACACTCCCCTACCCCCACCCACTTGCACAATAACCCCCCTCTAATTGCACCCCCACCTGCACAACCCACCCCTCCCCCACCCCAACCTGCACAACCCAACCCCACCCCACCTGTACAACCCCCCACCTCAACAACCCACCAGCACACCCCCTCCCCCCACCTAAACACCCCACCAGTACACCCCCTCCCCCCACCTACTGCACCCCCAGCACCTCCCACCAGAACAAAAACATAAAACAAAAACAGAACAAAAAATTGATTCACACATGATACTAGAACAAAAACAGAAATCAAATAACAAATCGAATTGAAATTGTTGGGTATACGTACTGCCGAACCTTAGGTTTAAGCCAAATCAAAAAAAAAAAATAGATGCAAAACATTAAACATAACTTACTACTTACAGATTTGAAGTGTAGAAAAAAACAACCTTGTGATTGAGTATGGATCTGGTGGAATGATTTTCCACGCGAGAGATATCTTAGGTCTCAATTTTAGCAGTTTAATCGCGTGGAAGGAATCTCGGGTTCACTGGAATTTTAGGGGAAAACTTTCCCAAAGGTTTTAGAAAACCATTGGGAAAGGTGAGCTTTACCAACAGTTTTGTAAAACCGTTGGTAAAGGGAGAAAAATTGTTAGATTTCCCAACGGTTTCTTCAAGCCGTTGGGAAATACTTGTTTTATACATCTATGCCAACGGTTCAGCAGAACCGTTGGCAAACAAGCGTTTGGAAAAACCAACTTTTTGAACTTAAATTTATCATATTCATGGATATGATAATTTGGAGCCACTTTATT
>CAUJRU010001784.1:0-55810 GCA_963277665.1 Viscum album
AAAGTTGTCCAACATGTCCCAAGGATGGGAAGTCTACATAACAGGTCCTCAGCATATTAAATAATGTAGTATGAAATGGATATAATTTACCTTGACTCACACCATGATTACACCTAGAATTAATATATGTTGACTTTTAGCTTCCAATTATATCACATTTTATTAACCCTATGAACAAATTAGCGACCTGCACATTAACTCTACTGGTCCATATTCACTTCATTTGATTTCAACTATAATTTGGTTCATAAGACCAAGGCTGATTCACCTCTTAAACAAACATAACAATTAAACAATACACAACATTGGCATTAATAACACGAGCATCATTGTAAGACATCATCAGCTTCAGGCCTCTAAACTTCAGGCTATAGTACAACCATTCAATCATGAACACACAATGAATAATATCTCAAATCATTACCTCAGTCAGTGTAATAAACTTTCACAGAACCAAAGGATCTTCATATGTGCCTCCAAAAATAGATTGAATGGTTGTACTATAGGCTGAAGAAAAAACACATGAAATATGAAATTCATACATATAGAGCACATTTTTCATTTAGAATTAGTGAACAAGTGATGAAGAAAACCCAAAAATCATTGTTGGATTCTTATTAGAATTAAATTTCAAATAATTTACCAGTGATCTATAACCTTCGAACAGATAGTGAACACACCCCTTCGAGAATGGAATGTAAAATCACGATTCCCTTTTTCGAGGAACTTCAATAGAAGAATGGAGCATCAAATCATCACCACTAACAAAAATCATACATCGTTGAAATGCCTCCCTCCACAGGATCCCTGCAATCAAATAGAAAAATCATAGTCCGTAATGGGATAAAGGAAGAAACCCGTGAACGTTCTATGGGGAACCAATGTTATATTCCTTCGTTCATCTACAATAGGATGTGCAATGCATCAGAAAAAGAAATCAGTAGTAGATTCTTTAACAAATAAGAACATATTTTCATTTTTTCAAAAACCAAAGTCACCCCTAACCCTCTTGGCCATCGTAAGGTCCAGAGCAGGACACTTGGGAAGGGATGCGGCCATATTACAGTCTTGTTTGAGTCACTACAAACCTGAACTATGTGCAAATAGCATTATTGCTTAATAAACTAAGAGTCCAAATGTGGAAAGAACCGATGTATATGGAGAGAAATCCCCCCATCACTTGTGGCCATAGATAACAACATGTAAGTAGTTTTATTAATTTTTATGAGAAACACCAGAACAATGATAACAACCAAGAATTGAACACATCCCCCGAAGACAAAAAAAAACTGAAGAAACTATTTATACTGACAAACCAAAACTAAAACATCATCATTCCCACATCTGTATCACGGAATCATTGTGATATATTGTGATGCGGGAGTAAAATTATTCCACAAAGACATAAATGGATCTATTAGAATAAAACATAGAGTTCCAACATCTTTCAAATGGATTGAAACCCAGAATCTTTGGACGCATCCACATTTCCATCTACTTCTCCAGTCCGATCTCTCCCAGTGACTACGTGCATTACTGTTTCTCTATCTATATGAGATCAAGTGAATGATTTTGGCAGTGACAGTTCATGGTTAACGTGATAGAAAGGGACAAAAAGGGTCAAAAAATATATCCACAAAGGCAAGTGATTTATCAAAAATGGAGGTAATGCAGGTCATTCAGCTTCATATTTACCCATCGAGGAAGCCTTCATAATGGTTGAGGGAACGAGAATGTGAGAAAGCGGTGGTGGAGAATGTCTAAACCAATGTTGTTCTTTCTCCATCCGCTCCCTAGTTTTAGGGTTTGCGAGTATCGAATTGGGGAGGATTTTGGTTGGTAGTTAGAAGAGAATTGAGATTGTTCATTTCGATTAAATTAAAATATAGATAATAAATAACTACATATAATATAAAAATATTAAATTTTTAAAAAATATATGTATTTCTATATATCATCTGCATCCAATTTTTTTTTAAAAAATAAATTTTGAGTTTGTATTTTTTCCGACGCTTTCGTTGGGGTGCGCGCGCATCCGTCCGCGGAGGATGACACGCTGCGCTTGTTTCCCCGTGTTCCCGCTTTCCAAAGGCGGGCGACATTCGCTCCTTATTCTGGGACGTCTGCTCCTTGATCGAAACGGGATGATGGGATGTCGGTTCTTCCTTCTGTGGATTCCTCCTCAGAACTCGTCACCTAGTTCGGGTCTCCCTCATAGATTTCATACGTATTTCGTGAAACTCTTCCCAGTGCCATGTTTCCATGGATGCCGGTTAATTACACTGCTTCTGTCAGGACATTCCAAAGGGTCTGGTCAGGGCAGCAACCTTCAGTTAGGGGAGTAGTCACGTTAAGGCATCAGTAGTGTGTCTAGATGCTGGGGAACCTGGCATGTCTGTCTATAATCCCTGGTTACAGGGCTTCTCGAGGGCGTGGAAGCCCGAGGCATCCCACATCGAGCGCGGGGAATTATATGTCATAGACACATATCTGAGGTTTTCCTTAGCTTCCCGTGTTTAACACAGGGTACACCGCGAGTTTAACGTCCAGCGGAGACGGATCAATCCAACCGGAGCATTAGCTAGGATAGATCAGATTGAGGGATTCCCCTTGAAGGGATGCCGATACCGGGGCCAACCCATGGGCGGCTGTGAAGAGGAGCGTACCGACATGGTCTCACCGGGATATGACGGTCCGGGCGAGAATCGGGATGGGTGATAGGTGGACGAATTGAGTGGAGGGGAGTGAAATGGGACCATCGCAGGGGCGACGGTGAAGTCGGGCTTGAGCCTTGAAGAGGCCTCCTACGTATCCCCATGGCAGGGAATCAAAGTCCGCGTAGTTCGGGATGGTTCCGGTAAAACGACGTGAAGGTGGACCTTGGCCCGATGAATGTCGTCAGGGAACCAACGTGAAGGTGGACCTTGGTCCGACGGGCATCGTCAGCGTACCGACGTGAAGGTGGACCTTGGTCCGATGGGAATCGTCAGCGTACCGACGTGAAGGTGGACCTTGGTCCGATGAGAGACGGGCTTGAACCTCCGGGAGGCTTCCTACGTACCATGCCTTGACATGGATCAAAGACTTCATAGTTCAAAGGGTTTCATCGGTGAACCGACGTGAAAGTAGACCTGTGGGTCCACTAGTGGTGGGATAGAACCTTGGGAAGGTTTCCTACGTACCATGCCTTGAAACGGATCAAAGTCCTCGTAGTTCAAAGGATTGATGGAATACAGTTTAACGTCATGTGAGATGATAGTGAACCTTGACGTGAATAAATGACGGGTGATGGGTGTCGGTGAACCGACGTAAATGAGGGACCTTGGTCCGATGGGAGATGGGCTTGAACCTCTGGGAGGATTCCTACGTACCATGCCTTGACATGGATCAAAGTCATCGTAGTTCGGGTGAAAATGGGGGCTTGGCACACCGACAAGGAGACGATTTGGGCCAATGATTGTTGGGCTTGAACCTCGGGGAGGCTTCCTACATAGCATGCCTTGACATGGATCAAAGACTTCGTAGTGCAAAGGGTGGAATACAGTTTAACGGGTGAAAATGGGGGCTTGTCACAACGACAAGGAGACAATTTGGGCCAATGATTGTTGGGATTGAACCTCAGGGAGGTTTCCTACGTACCATGCCTTGACATGGATCAAAGACTTCGTAGTTCAAAGGGTGGAATACAGTTTAACGTCATGCAGGATGGGGGTGAACCGAAGTGAATGAGTTCGGAACGACCGAATGGTGGGTTTGAACCTCGTAGAGGCTTCCTACGTACCACGCCTTGACATGGATCACAGTCCTCGTAGTTCGGGTTGGTCATAACGGCTTGCCGTCAGACTGGAATTGCAGTTTAACGTCGTGCTGGACGCAGGTAGAACTAAATGTGAATTGGATGATGGGTGGGCTTGAACCTCGTGGAGGCTTACTACGTACCACGCCTTGACATGGATCAAAGACCTCGTAGTTCAAATGGGTGTGTATTTTAATGTCATACGGGACAAGGGGGGCATACAGTTTAACATCATGCTGGACGAGGGTGAAACTCGACGTGACTGAATGATCGAGAAATGTGGCTTGAACCTCATGGAGGCTTCCTACGTACCATGTCTTGACATGGATCAAAGTCCTCGTAGTTCTCTGTGGGTGGGGGTTAGGGTTGGTGCTCACTCTAAGCCCACGTGAGTCATGCTCGGTGTGAGAAACAAGAGGTTGTAAGGACCTGACGATCACATCGCGAAGGATGCGTCCGTGAGAAGTGAAGAGGGGCATACGCGTTAGGCGGCCCAGGGTGCTGGGACTTACTCCAGGATGGAGGCCCAAGGTCGGGTCAAGGTTTAACGTCATGTGTTGAGGACGTGGTGCTTGGCAGTTTAACGTCATACAGCTCGGACGAAGCGGGTTCACTCCGCACCCCTAGGACTTACATAACCGGTACCCTCTAGTCCTTGGGGAAGGGAAGGTACCACTAAGGCCATGGTCAAGGGGGGTTGTGGAACGAACCATCAAGGGGTCCACGTTAGCGTGGCTATGCGAAGAAGCAATAGCCGTTAGCGTGCCTATACGAAGAAGCATTAGGCGAAGCAACACTAGGAGTGGTATTGTCCATGGGACTTTGGAATCACATCGTGCAAACCTGGAGGGTCGCACGGGAAGAGGAATTGCCAAGAAAATGAGTGTGCTTCGCGAAGCAAAGTGCCTTGGCCTTAGCATGGGGCATAGGTGTGAGTGGAGGGTGCTTCGCGAAGTGGAACAATGTTTGCGGAGCACTGCCTCGCGAAGAAGGGGTGCCTCGTGAAGCAGGGTGCTGCGAAGCAGTGTGCTTCGCGATGTGGAGCGATCCTGCCTTAGCATAGGGATCGCTAGCACAGGTTGGGGGTTTCACGAAGCATAAGTGCTCCGCGGCTTCCCGGGTTCCCTTGGGAATCCCCTTCCTTCGTGAATGCCCTTGAGCTTTGCGAAGGGCATCCCTCTCAGAAGAGGGGCTCAAAACGAGACAAAGCAAAGGCGTCTTGCAAAGTAGAAGTACCTCATGGAGCTCATGATTCCCAGGGCAAAGAGTGCTTCGCGATTTGGGAGAGGAGAAGCCGAAAGGTTGGATCGTCCATCCTTGGGACTCAGGGGGAGTCCAGTATTTATAGGGAAGGGGTGCCGCAAAGCAGAACTCACGCACCGCCTCCGGTGCTTCGCGGCACGCTCGCAAACATCAACGACGTCCGCGAAGAGTTACCGCCTCTGGAGCTTCACGGCGGGCTCGCGAACATCAAATGCATTCACGGAGTGTTACCACCTATGGAGCTTCGTGAGACCGTGCTGCCCGGGGTGCTCCGTGGCAGTGCTTCGTGTTGGTGCTTCGTGAGGCAGCATGCTGATGTGAGCGTTTTTGTCGTGAAACCCTCAATCAATATTTTCCCTTTTTATGTAGCACAGTGGTGACCACAGGGCTGTCTCTCGAAGAGGTTGCAGTTCGAGTTGTAAAACTGTCACTTTTGTTGTTTTGTTTGTTTTTAATGAAATGAAAATGGGGGTTTGATTAACAATTTGAAAATAAAATTTTAATTAAATTCTAAACGTAAATAATTTTAAAGGAAAGATAATGTGGGTTTGAAATCAAGAATAAAAATAGCAGTCGCAGACAAGCTTCACCCTCTCGTACACTCCCCTCTTCCTTGTTTATAAAAAATATCTCTTATTTTAAATTCCTAAATGTACCCCCAAGGACCCCCAGGTTTACACTCAAATTTGAAAAGACGCCATATTTAAGACTTCAATATGACTTTTGTCCCACCTATAGAAGTGATTCAATTACTTAAATACCTCCAAGTAATTGAACCTAATTGAATTCGCTATGCTCAATGACAAAACCTCACCAAAGAATTTTAAATAGCGAAGTCAATTGTTCTACTTTATAGATGGAACAATGGTCAAATCAAATTTGTTGAAAATATATTTAAGAAAGAAAACAACCAGATTCATTCAAAAATATAGGTTCAAGAGAAATTCAAAAAAGAGATTACACATTAAAATCCAAACTCGGAAGAGAGTGTCCGTCGGGTGTCGCCGTCCGCAACCACTTGCCGCTTAGCCTTCCATCACTTGAGAAGCCTTCATCTTTTATATTGAATATTCAAAGAATTTCATCTTCTTAAGGATCAAAATCTCCACCTTCCCCTTCTCTCTCTCAAGCCAACTCCCTTTTTTGAGGGATGGTGTGGTGAAAAATAGAATGATTTGAGAGGTAGGAGCTCCCCTCCTTTTATAGGCAGATTTCGACCCCCGAAAGTTGTCGCGTTTTGGACCTCATAAATGACCTCTTCACGCGTTGAGGCCTTCTTCAATGTTGTTCATAATTGTCTTGGACGTATCCCCTCAAAAGTTCAGCGGATTTGGATAGGTATTCCGAGAGTTATGGCCAATTTCCTCTGACAATTTATTCTGTCCAGTCAGAATCATCAAACCGAAAAACACAGTTTTGTACTGAATTAATGTCCCTGAACACGGCCATTTCAGGCGTGGCCTCCTTAATGAAACTTGTTGCAAATCTTCTTAACCGTATATCCACAAAATTTCAGCTCCATTAAAGTCGTTTTGAGCGAGTTATGGATATTTCACTGAACCTTCGTTTTTCTGGAAGAAATTTCCTGGAAGCTTCCTTGGTGTTCCTCAATAATCTTCAACTTCATTGAATTGTTTGGACCTCAAGATGGTAGAATCAGATCCTGGTCCAGAAGACAAAGTTGAAGGAAATTAAATTAGGATTCTAAAGAAATTATAATCATAAAATTTGGATTTATATGTTTTTGTAAATGACCAAAATACCCCTGTGATAAAAAGCTCTTAAAAATCCAGAATTATGAAATTTAAACTTTTTATCCCAAAACACACTATAAATCCAAAATTGTTACAAATAAGATCAAATTGTTAAATTTGTGAGGTTTAAATCATTTAAATAGACATTAAAAATATTGGAAATATTATCTCTATCAATTCCCCCACACTTGGCTCTTGGACTCCTGGACAAGTGAGCACGGTATCAAGAAAAATAAAACACATACCAATGGAGTTTACCAATTTTACCACAATGAATTAAAAAGATATCATGCCTCATTAAAGAACAATATTTAAAATTCTAAATTCAAATCATTCAATCTATTTCCACTTATTTTTTTCTTCTCATGGACAAAACATACTTACCTCACATTCATTTTGTTTCTCTCAGCACACAATATAGATTTGCAACAAGGATTTTCTCATCCAACTCATGCAAGAATTACCATAGGCTTGATAAATTTCTACATCTCCACCCGATGTGAACCAAGAACATGTGATTATCATGAGGACTTTACAAGGTTTTTCTGTGGCTTGGGGTTGGTAGGTTTTAAATGTGAAAAATTCTGTGGCTGAATAAGGAGGGTTTGGCTCTTTTTGAATTAGAAATGCATGATTCTAATTTTTGCTCAAGTATGGTCTCCTCCATATTCTCTTAAAATAATCAGCTCTGATCTTCTGTTTTCCACCCCATTGCATCAATATTTCAGCAGAATGTATGAATTTTTTTTTTTTTTAAAAAGCTCCAGATAGGCACAACTTATTTCCATTGCGAGCTCCAGATAGGCACAGCTCCATTTCATTTGAGAGCTCCAGATAGGCACAACTCCATTTCATTTGAGAGCTCCAGATAGGCACAGCTCCCAGAAAAATATATTCCAGCATCACAAATACGCCTTCAATGTTTAAATGTTCTCCCAAAGGAACACCAAATGAGGTAGCACATCATGAGTCATCTTCCCCTTCACACTTAAGTTCAACTAGATCATGCATTTATACTTCCAGAGCAGGTTGGAAAGGGAAATTTGGCTTGTAATGTGGCTAACCTAACAGGCTATACATGGCTACTAAGGGCTCACGAAGGATAAAATGTTCAAGGAAGGCCAAAATAAAAAAGGATAATCATGAAAAGGAGGCTCCAATATTCAAACAAATGCCTCAATCATTTTAATCACACGTATCTCAGCCCTCAAGTTTTGATAGAAATAAATCAAGTTCTGGTTTAAACAAACACGAATTGGTTCTCTCAAGAAAGAGGTAAATGTGAAGAAAATTTAAAAATGGGTCCAGAGGCCTCACAGGAATGAGAATTTCAATCACAATGCCAGTGATATGTGCCATGATATTTAAAAATCAGTGGTCATTTTAAGAATTTTCCAAATTTTTGAACTTAAAGCAATGTCATATTCAGCATTCATTTATCTCTAGTTTCAAAGGATAAGTTTGTTCACTCCATGGCATAAGTTTCAAATGAAATTCAAGAAATTCCAAAACCCCTTTTTTTGAAAAAGAAACACGAAGAAAGAAGAAAAGAAAAAAAAAATGGAAAGAAATTTTGACAACAAAAAATTTCAAAAACAAAGTTCATATAAAAAAAAAATAAAAAATCTACTCTACCCAGCATTGTGTCCCCCCCACACTTATTCTATGCAATGTCCTCATTGTGTAGTTTTTTTTTTTAGCATGAAATTCAGGAAATTAAAGACAAAGAAAAAATAAATGACAAGGAAAGACACAACCTGGAATCAATTATATTCTGTGTCATGAAGTTGAATTTCCTCCCCTGGAGGATCATGAAAATTTTCTCGAAATAGCTTCAACCGATGCCCATTGACAGTGAATGATGTCTCTTTGTCTGGATCTTTAATCTGTATTGCACCAAAAGGAAAAACATGAGTAACAATGAATGGGCCAGACCATTTGGAACGAAATTTACCTGGGAAGAGTTTCAATCTGGCATCAAATAGCAGAACTTTGTCTCCCTCCTTGAAGTTTTTGTTGAGAATCCTCCCATCATGAAAGGCTTTGATTCTCTCTTTGTATAACCTGGAGCTTTCGTATGCATTATTTCTGATCTCCTCCAACTCCTGCAAACAATATTTTCTTTCTTTCCCGGCAGAATATAGGTTTATGTTACATGTTTTTACAGCCCAAAAGGATTTGTGTTCTAACTCAACTGGTAGATGACAAGCCTTTCCATAGACCAATCTAAATGGTGACATTCCAATGGGGGTTTTGAAAGCTGTTCTATGGGCCCAAAGAGCATCATCAAGTCTCAAACTCCAATCCTTTCTATTTGGGTTCACTGTTTTTTCTAGGATTTGTTTGATCTCCCTATTAGACAACTCAGCCATTCCATTTGTTTGAGGATGATAGGGCGTAGAGACCCTATGATTAACACCGTATTTCTTCAAAAGTGATTCCAAAGTCCTATTACAAAAATGGGTACCTTGATTTGTAATTAGAAACTTTGGAAATCCAAACCTTGAAAACAAATTTCCTTTCAAAAATTTAGACACAATCTTTGCATCATCAGTTCGGGTGGGGATAGCCTCTACCCACTTGGAAACATAATCAACAGCCAACAAGATGTAGAGATATCCAAATGAATTAGGAAAAGGCCCCATGAAATCTATTCCCCATACATCAAAAACATCACAAAACAAAAGTGGGTTTTGTGGCATCTCATTCCGCTTGGAAATGTTTCCTTGGAATTGACAATTTTTACAGGTTTTGCAGAATTCGAAAGCATCTCTAAAAATGGTGGGCCAATACAATCCAGAATCAAGAACTTTTCTTGCTGTTCTTTGTGGTCCAAAGTGTCCTCCACAGTTTAATGTGTGGCAGAAATGTAGTATGGATTGAAATTCAGAATTCGGAATGCATCTTCGTATCATTTGATCACTACCAATGTGCCATAAATAAGGATCATCCCAAATGTATTTCTTTGAATCGCTCTGAAGTTTATCAATTTGATTTTTGGAAAACCAATGGGGGTGTTCATCAGAAGCCAAATAGTTTACAAGATTAGCGAACCATGGTATTTCACTTTGAGCAGCAAATAAATCCTCATCTGGAAAGGTTTCCTTAATTGGGGAAAACAACTGAAATTTCCTATTCCCAATAGATGGTATCCTGCTCAAATGATCAGCAACAAGGTTCTCACATCCTTTCTTATCTTTTATTTCAACATCAAACTCCTGTAAAAGCAAAATCCATCTCAGAAGTCTTGGTTTTGCATCATGTTTCTTCATCATGAATCTGATTGCAGAATGATCAGTAAAAACAATCACCTTGGAGCCCAGCAGATAACTTCTAAATTTGTCTAGAGCAAAGACAACAGCCAGCAGTTCTTTCTCAGTTGTTGTGTAGTTTGATTGGGCTTGATCCAGAGTTCGGGAGGCATAGGCAATCACATGAGATTTCTTTTCTATCCTTTGACTCAATACTGCCCCAAGAGAAAAATCAGATGCATCTGTCATTATTTCAAAGGGAATGTCCCATATAGGAGGTTGAACAATGGGAGGGGTTATCAATCTTTGTTTTAGATCATGAAACGAATTTATGGAATTCTCATCAAAGACAAATGGGACATCTTTTTGGAGTAATCTGGACAATGGAAGTGCAATCGTACTGAAATCTTTAATGAATCTCCTATAAAATCCAGCATGCCCGAGGAAGGATCTCACATCTCTAACAGTTTTTGGGTATGGTAATGAATAAATGACCTCAACTTTGGATTGATCAACTTGAATTCCATCACGGGACACAACATGTCCAAGAACGATCCCTTTAGAAACCATAAAATGGCATTTTTCGTAATTTATAACAAGGTTCTTTTCAATGCATGTTTTCAGGACACGTTCCAAGCTTTTCAAACAACTTTCAAAAGATGATCCATACACAGTGAAGTCATCCATAAAAACTTCCATGCAAGTTTCCAAAAATTCAGAGAAGATGCTTATCATACACCTTTGAAAAGTTCCTGGGGCATTACATAAACCGAAGGGCATCCTTCTGTAAGCAAAAGTTCCAAATGGGCATGTGAAAGTGGTTTTCTCTTGATCCTCAGGTAAAATGTGAATCTGAAAATATCCAGAGAATCCATCCAGAAAACAGTAGTGGGTTTTTCCAGCTAGTCTTTCAAGGACTTGATCAAGGAATGGTAATGGGAAGTGGTCTTTCCTTGTAACCAAATTGAGTTTCCTGTAATCAATGCACATTCTCCATTTATTTGGAAGCCTTATGGGGACAAGATCACCAAATTCATTCCTTGAGATTGTAAATCCACTTTTTTTAGGAACAACATGGATTGGACTTACCCATTGGCTATCAGATATGGGAAAAATAATTCCAGCAGCCAACAAGGTGGTGACTTCTTTCTTCACAACCTCCAAAAGTGTTGGGTTTAGTCTTCTTTGAAATTGTCTTACCGGTCTAGTGTTCTCCTCTAGTAAAATTATGTGCATGCAAACCGAGGGGCTGATTCCTGTTAGATTAGAGAGAGTCCATCCTATGGCTTCCTTGTGGGACTTGAGAACTTCCAACAATTGGTTTTCCTGGACTTCTGACAATTCTTTTGAGATTATTACAGGGAATTGTTCCTTATGACCTAGGAAGGCATACTTGAGGTTATCTGGAAGGGGTTTCAATTCTACCACAGGTGGGTTGGTTTCATTGATAACTGGGAACTCTTCAGAAGTTTGATTGTTTGGTGATGCTCCATGTTCATCATAGTTATCTCTTTCTATGATATCATGACTTGTTTCATGTGAAAAATTGGAAACCTCTCCTGGAATACCACTAACAGATTCAACGGTTTCTAGAAATTCATCTTTATCATTTCTTAGATATCCAGTCTCAAAATCCCAAGACTCTTCATAGTCTCCAATTTCATCATCATTTTTCTCTGATTTGTTATCATACAAATATCCCTCTTTTTCTACATCAGTTGGTATTTCATCACAGAAAAAATTAGGTAACATGCCAGAGGAAAACCAATCAATCATGTTTACATGGGGAGTTGAATGATCCTCAACTGGGTGTTTCATTGAATGAAAAATGTTGAAATGAACAACATCTCCTCCAAATTCTAGTGAAAGTGTTCCCTTGTGGACATTGATGATCGCTTTTGCCGTTTTTAGAAATGGCCTCCCTAGGATGAGGGGAGCATGTGTGCTGAACCGATCATCTTCCATATCCAAAACATAGAAGTCAACAGGAAAAATCATGTCTCTCACTTGAACGAGAACATCCTCTATAACTCCAGCAGGTTTGGTGGTACTTCGGTTTGCGAGTTGAATGATAATTCCAGAGGGTTTTAAGTCTCCAACCTGAAGAGATGAGTAGACAGAATGTGGCATGACATTTATGGAGGCCCCTAGATCAAGCATCACATCTTTGAATTCACATTTCCCAATGGTACAGGGAATGGTAAATGTCCCAGGGTCTTTACACTTGACCGGAAGGGCATGTTGGATCAACGATGAGACATTCCATCCTAAGTTTACTTTTTCACCCCCTTTGAACTTCCTCTTGTTGGTACACATGTCTTTCAGAAACTTAGCGTACCTCGGAATTTGTTTCACAGCATCGAGCAATGGAATATTGACTTGGACTTTCTTGAATGTTTCCAAAACCTCCTTATCCAATTCTTTTTCAGCACTTGACTTTGGTGGTGGTTCACACATTGGATAAAGAAGTGGAGGTTTGAATGTTTCTGGGGTATTCTGAGTATGTTTTGGAGGAACATAAGGGCCAGACATCCTCTTCCAATCATTCTTTGTTCTTTCAAACAAGATTTCTTCTCTTGACTTTGAGTTTCTATCAACTTCAAATTTTTCATCATTTTTATCAAGGGTAGGATTTTCATCAACAGTATCAGAAGAAGGCTTGATGTTCTCAATCTGAGGATTTTTCAATTTTGTTCCACTCCTAAGTTCAATTGTACTCACATTTTCCTTCCCATTATTCCTCGGATTTACTTGTGGCTGTGAGGGTAAACCACCACTCATTTGATTTGTTATGCAATTAATACCAGAGGCAAGTTGACCCATTTGAGTCATCAAGGTATTCATTTTGTTATCTTGCTGTTTTGTGTATTCTTTTAGTTCCCTCATTTCCTCTTGTTGTTTCCTCATTGCTTCTTCAAGGTTCCTATCCGAGTTTTGAGTGGGAGGGGTAGGGTGAAAATTGCTTCCAGAATGAGCATTGGCTTGCTCATTGAAATATCTTGGTTGATAATTACTTGATTGTCCTTGGAAAAATCCTCTTGGTTGTTCAGGTTGACGAAATCTTTCATTTGAGTTGTTGTTCCATCCTTGATTGAAATTTTGGTTGTTTTGAAATGGTCTTTGCTGGTTTGGTTGAAATGGTCTTCCAGGAAAAACTGCATTGCAGTTCTCATGAGGCTCTTTCATTTGCGGGCATTGGTCACTAAAATGTTCATTCGAAGAACAAATCCCACAATGGACATGTAGTTGGAAAGCCGCTTCAGGTTTGGGTTGGGTTGGTGGGGTGCTAGACAACATTATTGACCTTACCATGGTGGTGAGATCAGATAGTTGACTTGCAATTGTGTTGTTTTCGGGACTAGTAGTAGTGAATTCTTGTGCAGTTTTGACATGAAGAAGGCCTCTGGTTCCAAATTGTTGGGCATTCTGGGCCATGTTTGCAATTAAAATCCTAGCAGCAGCTGGTGTCTTATCAACTAAAGCTCCTCCTGCAGCAGCATCGATCATACTTCTATCAGTGAGACACAATCCTTCATAAAAGTATTGAATGAGAAGCTGGTCACTGATTTGATGATGAGGGCAACTAAAACAAAGACGTTTGAACCTTTCCCAGTATTCGTGAAGCGTTTCTCCTTGTGTTTGCCTAATTCCACAAATCTCCTTTCGAATGGAGGCAGTTCTAGACACAGGGAAAAATTTTTCAAGGAAAATCTTTTTTAATTCATTCCAATTTCTAATCAAGGTTGAGTGAGAATAGAAAAACCATTCCTTAGCAACTCCATCTAGAGAAAAAGGAAATGACCTAAGCTTCATTTGATCGGCATCAACTCCATGAGGTTTCATATTGACACACAGATAACTAAATTCTTGGAGGTGTTTGTGTGGGTCTTCACCGGGAAACCCATTGAATTTGGGAAGCTGGTGGATGAAACCGGACTTTATTTCAAATCCAGCAGGGGCATCAGGGTACTCAACAGGATTCTCATGATTTTCATCATAGGACGAAGCCAGTTCTTTCAAAGTTCTATTTTCAGCCATTTGGATTTCAGTTTCAACTAAGTCCCTCCTAGGTGTATTGGTGGAAGATTCACAACTTGAAACTTGTGGATTATTACCTCTAACCCTAGTGTGAAAAGTTCTATCAATTTCTGAATCTAAAGGTAACAAGTTCGGTTCAGAAGTTCGGGTCATGCAAGAGAAAGGAAAAATATATATATATATATATAATTAAAATAAAATCAACTCTAGCAACCTCCCCGGCAACGGCGCCAGTTGATGTGAGCGTTTTTGTCGTGAAACCCTCAATCAATATTTTCCCTTTTTATGTAGCACAGTGGTGACCACAGGGCTGTCTCTCGAGGAGGTTGCAGTTCGAGTTGTAAAACTGTCACTTTTGTTGTTTTGTTTGTTTTTAATGAAATGAAAATGGGGGTTTGATTAACAATTTGAAAATAAAATTTTAATTAAATTATAAACGTAAATAATTTTAAAGGAAAGATAATGTGGGTTTGAAATCAAGAATAAAAATAGCAGTCGCAGACAAGCTTCACCCTCTCGGACACTCCCCTCTTCCTTGTTTATAAAAAATATCCCTTATTTTAAATTCCTAAATGTACCCCCAAGGACCCCCAGGTTTACACTCAAATTTGAAAAGACGCCATATTTAAGACTTCAATATGACTTTTGTCCCACCTATAGAAGTGATTCAATTACTTAAATACCTCCAAGTAATTGAACCTAATTGAATTCGCTATGCTCAATGACAAAACCTCACCAAAGAATTTTAAATAGCGAAGTCAATTGTTCTACTTTATAGATGGAACAATGGTCAAATCAAATTTGTTGAAAATATATTTAAGAAAGAAAACAACCAGATTCATTCAAAAATATAGGTTCAAGAGAAATTCAAAAAAGAGATTACACATTAAAATCCAAACTCGGAAGAGAGTGTCCGTCGGGTGTCGCCGTCCGCAACCACTTGCCGCTTAGCCTTCCATCACTTGAGAAGCCTTCATCTTTTCTATTGAATATTCAAAGAATTTCATCTTCTTAAGGATCAAAATCTCCACCTTCCCCTTCTCTCTCTCAAGCCAACTTCCTTTTTTGAGGGATGGTGTGGTGAAAAATAGAATGATTTGAGAGGTAGGAGCTCCCCTCCTTTTATAGGCAGATTTCGACCCCCGAAAGTTGTCGCGTTTTGGACCTCATAAATGACCTCTTCACGCGTTGAGGCCTTCTTCAATGTTGTTCATAATTGTCTTGGCCGTATCCCCTCAAAAGTTCAGCGGATTTGGATAGGTATTCCGAGAGTTATGGCCAATTTCCTCTGACAATGTATTCTGTCCAGTCAGAATCATCAAACCGAAAAACACAGTTTTGTACTGAATTAATGTCCCTGAACACGGCCATTTCAGGCGTGGCCTCCTTAATGAAACTTGTTGCAAATCTTCTTAACCGTATATCCACAAAATTTCAGCTCCATTAAAGTCGTTTTGAGCGAGTTATGGATATTTCACTGAACCTTCGTTTTTCTGGAAGAAATTTCCTGGAAGCTTCCTTGGTGTTCCTCAATAATCTTCAACTTCATTGAATTGTTTGGACCTCAAGATGGTAGAATCAGATCCTGGTCCAGAAGACAAAGTTGAAGGAAATTAAATTAGGATTCTAAAGAAATTATAATCATAAAATTTGGATTTATATGTTTTTGTAAATGACCAAAATACCCCTGTGATAAAAAGCTCTTAAAAATCCAGAATTATGAAATTTAAACTTTTTATCCCAAAACACACTATAAATCCAAAATTGTTACAAATAAGATCAAATTGTTAAATTTGTGAGGTTTAAATCATTTAAATAGACATTAAAAATATTGGAAATATTATCTCTATCAATTCCCCCACACTTGGCTCTTGGACTCCTGGACAAGTGAGCACGGTATCAAGAAAAATAAAACACATACCAATGGAGTTTACCAATTTTACCACAATGAATTAAAAAGATATCATGCCTCATTAAAGAACAATATTTAAAATTCTAAATTCAAATCATTCAATCTATTTCCACTTATTTTTTTCTTCTCATGGACAAAACATACTTACCTCACATTCATTTTGTTTCTCTCAGCACACAATATAGATTTGCAACAAGGATTTTCTCATCCAACTCATGCAAGAATTACCATAGGCTTGATAAATTTCTACATCTCTACCCGATGTGAACCAAGAACATGTGATTATCATGAGGACTTTACAAGGTTTTTCTGTGGCTTGGGGTTGGTAGGTTTTAAATGTGAAAAATTCTGTGGCTGAATAAGGAGGGTTTGGCTCTTTTTGAATTAGAAATGCATGATTCTAATTTTTGCTCAAGTATGGTCTCCTCCATATTCTCTTAAAATAATCAGTTCTGATCTTCTGTTTTCCACCCCATTGCATCAATATTTCAGCAGAATGTATGATTTTTTTTTTGTTTTTAAAAAGCTCCAGATAGGCACAGCTTATTTCCATTGCGAGCTCTAGATAGGCACAGCTCCATTTCATTTGAGAGCTCCAGATAGGCACAACTCCATTTCATTTGAGAGCTCCAGATAGGCACAGCTCCCAGAAAAATATATTCCAGCATCACAAATACGCCTTCAATGTTTAAATGTTCTCCCAAAGGAACACCAAATGAGGTAGCACATCATGAGTCATCTTCCCCTTCACACTTAAGTTCAACTAGATCATGCATTTATACTTCCAGAGCAGGTTGGAAAGGGAAATTTGGCTTGTAATGTGGCTAACCTAACAGGCTATACATGGCTACTAAGGGCTCACGAAGGATAAAATGTTCAAGGAAGACCAAAATAAAAAGGATAATCATGAAAAGGAGGCTCCAATATTCAAACAAATGCCTCAATCATTTTAATCACACGTATCTCAGCCCTCAAGTTTTGATAGAAATAAATCAAGTTCTGGTTTAAACAAACACGAATTGGTTCTCTCAAGAAAGAGGTAAATGTGAAGAAAATTTAAAAATGGGTCCAGAGGCCTCACAGGAATGAGAATTTCAATCACAATGCCAGTGATATGTGCCATGATATTTAAAAATCAGTGGTCATTTTAAGAATTTTCCAAATTTTTGAACTTAAAGCAATGTCATATTCAGCATTCATTTATCTCTAGTTTCAAAGGATAAGTTTGTTCACTCCATGGCATAAGTTTCAAATGAAATTCAAGAAATTCCAAAACCCCTTTTTTTGAAAAAGAAACACGAAGAAAGAAGAAAAGAAAAAAAAAATGGAAAGAAATTTTGACAACAAAAAATTTCAAAAACAAAGTTCATATAAAAAAAAAATAAAAAATCTACTCTACCCAGCATTGTGTCCCCCCCACACTTATTCTATGCAATGTCCTCATTGTGTAGTTTTTTTTTTAGCATGAAATTCAGGAAATTAAAGACAAAGAAAAAATAAATGACAAGGAAAGACACAACCTGGAATCAATTATATTCTGTGTCATGAAGTTGAATTTCCTCCCCTGGAGGATCATGAAAATTTTCTCGAAATAGCTTCAACCGATGCCCATTGACAGTGAATGATGTCTCTTTGTCTGGATCTTTAATCTGTATTGCACCAAAAGGAAAAACATGAGTAACAATGAATGGGCCAGACCATTTGGAACGAAATTTACCTGGGAAGAGTTTCAATCTGGCATCAAATAGCAGAACTTTGTCTCCCTCCTTGAAGTTTTTGTTGAGAATCCTCCCATCATGAAAGGCTTTGCTTCTCTCTTTGTATAACCTGAAGCTTTCGTATGCATTATTTCTGATCTCCTCCAACTCCTGCAAAAAATATTTTCTTTCTTTCCCGGCAGAATATAGGTTCATGTTACATGTTTTTACAGCCCAAAAGGATTTGTGTTCTAACTCAACTGGTAGATGACAAGCCTTTCCATAGACCAATCTAAATGGTGACATTCCAATGGGGGTTTTGAAAGCTGTTCTATGGGCCCAAAGAGCATCATCAAGTCTCAAACTCCAATCCTTTCTATTTGGGTTCACTGTTTTTTCTAGGATTTGTTTGATCTCCCTATTAGACAACTCAGCCATTCCATTTGTTTGAGGATGATAGGGCGTAGAGACCCTATGATTAACACCGTATTTCTTCAAAAGTGATTCCAAAGTCCTATTACAAAAATGGGTACCTTGATCTGTAATTAGAAACTTTGGAAATCCAAACCTTGAAAACAAATTTCCTTTAAAAAATTTAGACACAATCTTTGCATCATCAGTTCGGGTGGGGATAGCCTCTACCCACTTGGAAACATAATCAACAGCCAACAAGATGTAGAGATATCCAAATGAATTAGGAAAAGGCCCCATGAAATCCATTCCCCATACATCAAAAACATCACAAAACAAAAGTGGGTTTTGTGGCATCTCATTCCGCTTGGAAATGTTTCCTTGGAATTGACAATTTTTACAGGTTTTGCAGAATTCGAAAGCATCTCTAAAAATGGTGGGCCAATACAATCCAGAATCAAGAACTTTTCTTGCTGTTCTTTGTGGTCCAAAGTGTCCTCCACAGTTTAATGTGTGGCAGAAATGTAGTATGGATTGAAATTCAGAATTCGGAATGCATCTTCGTATCATTTGATCACTACCAATGTGCCATAAATAAGGATCATCCCAAATGTATTTCTTTGAATCGCTCTGAAGTTTATCAATTTGATTTTTGGAAAACCAATGGGGGTGTTCATCAGAAGCCAAATAGTTTACAAGATTAGCGAACCATGGTATTTCACTTTGAGCAGCAAATAAATCCTCATCTGGAAAGGTTTCCTTAATTGGGGAAAACAACTGAAATTTCCTATTCCCAATAGATGGTATCCTGCTCAAATGGTCAGCAACAAGGTTCTCACATCCTTTCTTATCTTTTATTTCAACATCAAACTCCTGTAAAAGCAAAATCCATCTCAGAAGTCTTGGTTTTGCATCATGTTTCTTCATCATGAATCTGATTGCAGAATGATCAGTAAAAACAATCACCTTGGAGCCCAGCAGATAACTTCTAAATTTGTCTAGAGCAAAGACAACAGCCAGCAGTTCTTTCTCAGTTGTTGTGTAGTTTGATTGGGCTTGATCCAGAGTTCGGGAGGCATAGGCAATCACATGAGATTTCTTTTCTATCCTTTGACTCAATACTGCCCCAAGAGAAAAATCAGATGCATCTGTCATTATTTCAAAGGGAATGTCCCATATAGGAGGTTGAACAATGGGAGGGGTTATCAATCTTTGTTTTAGATCATGAAACGAATTTATGCAATTCTCATCAAAGACAAATGGGACATCTTTTTGGAGTAATCTGGACAATGGAAGTGCAATCGTACTGAAATCTTTAATGAATCTCCTATAAAATCCAGCATGCCCGAGGAAGGATCTCACATCTCTGACAGTTTTTGGGTATGGTAATGAAGAAATGACCTCAACTTTGGATTGATCAACTTGAATTCCATCACGGGACACAACATGTCCAAGAACGATCCCTTTAGAAACCATAAAATGGCATTTTTCGTAATTTAGAACAAGGTTCTTTTCAATGCATGTTTTCAGGACACGTTCCAAGCTTTTCAAACAACTTTCAAAAGATGATCCATACACAGTGAAGTCATCCATAAAAACTTCCATGCAAGTTTCCAAAAATTCAGAGAAGATGCTTATCATACACCTTTGAAAAGTTCCTGGGGCATTACATAAACCGAAGGGCATCCTTCTGTAAGCAAAAGTTCCAAATGGGCCCGTGAAAGTGGTTTTCTCTTGATCCTCAGGTAAAATGTGAATCTGAAAATATCCAGAGAATCCATCCAGAAAACAGTAGTGGGTTTTTCCAGCTAGTCTTTCAAGGACTTGATCAAGGAATGGTAATGGGAAGTGGTCTTTCCTTGTAACCAAATTGAGTTTCCTGTAATCAATGCACATTCTCCATTTATTTGGAAGCCTTATGGGGACAAGATCACCAAATTCATTCCTTGAGATTGTAAATCCACTTTTTTTAGGAACAACATGGATTGGACTTACCCATTGGCTATCAGATATGGGAAAAATAATTCCAGCAGCCAACAAGGTGGTGACTTCTTTCTTCACAACCTCCAAAAGTGTTGGGTTTAGTCTTCTTTGAAATTGTCTTACCGGTCTAGTGTTCTCCTCTAGTAAAATTCTGTGCATGCAAACCGAGGGGCTGATTCCTGTTAGATTAGAGAGAGTCCATCCTATGGCTTCCTTGTGGGACTTGAGAACTTCCAACAATTGGTTTTCCTGGACTTCTGACAATTCTTTTGAGATTATTACAGGGAATTGTTCCTTATGACCTAGGAAGGCATACTTGAGGTTATCTGGAAGGGGTTTCAATTCTACCACAGGTGGGTTGGTTTCATTGATAACTGGGAACTCTTCAGAAGTTTGATTGTTTGGTGATGCTCCATGTTCATCATCGTTATCTCTTTCTATGATATCATGACTTGTTTCATGTGAAAAATTGGAAACCTCTCATGGAATACCACTAACAGATTCAACGGTTTCTAGAAATTCATCTTTATCATTTCTTAGATATCCAGTCTCAAAATCCCAAGACTCTTCATAGTCTCCAATTTCATCATCATTTTTCTCTGATTTGTTATCATACAAATATCCCTCTTTTTCTACATCAGTTGGTATTTCATCACAGAAAAAATTAGGTAACATGCCAGAGGAAAACCAATCAATCATGTTTACATGGGGAGTTGAATGATCCTCAACTGGGTGTTTCATTGAATGAAAAATGTTGAAATGAACAACATCTCCTCCAAATTCTAGTGAAAGTGTTCCCTTGTGGACATTGATGATCGCTTTTGCCGTTTTTAGAAATGGCCTCCCTAGGATGAGTGGAGCATGTGTGCTGAACTGATCATCTTCCATATCCAAAACATAGAAGTCAACAGGAAAAATCATGTCTCTCACTTGAACGAGAACATCCTCTATAACTCCACCAGGTTTGGTGGTACTTCGGTTTGCGAGTTGAATGATAATTCCAGAGGGTTTTAAGTCTCCAACCTGAAGAGATGAGTAGACAGAATGTGGCATGACATTTATGGAGGCCCCTAGATCAAGCATCACATCTTTGAATTCACATTTCCCAATGGTACAGGGAATGGTAAATGTCCCAGGGTCTTTACACTTGACCGGAAGGGCATGTTGGATCAACGATGAGACATTCCTTCCTAAGTTTACTTTTTCACCCCCTTTGAACTTCCTCTTGTTGGTACACATGTCTTTCAGAAACTTAGCGTACCTCGGAATTTGTTTCACAGCATCGAGCAATGGAATATTGACTTGGACTTTCTTGAATGTTTCCAAAACCTCCTTATCCAATTCTTTTTCAGCACTTGACTTTGGTGGTGGTTCACACATTGGATAAGGAAGTGGAGGTTTGAATGTTTCTGGGGTATTCTGAGTATGTTTTGGAGGAACATAAGGGCCAGACATCCTCTTCCAATCATTCTTTGTTCTTTCAAACAAGATTTCTTCTCTTGACTTTGAGTTTCTATCAACTTCAAATTTTTCATCATTTTTATCAAGGGTAGGATTTTCATCAACAGTATCAGAAGAAGGCTTGATGTTCTCAATCTGAGGATTTTTCAATTTTGTTCCACTCTTAAGTTCAATTGTACTCACATTTTCCTTCCCATTATTCCTCGGATTTACTTGTGGCTGTGAGGGTAAACCACCACTCATTTGATTTGTTATGCAATTAATACCAGAGGCAAGTTGACCCATTTGAGTCATCAAGGTATTCATTTTGTTATCTTGCTGTTTTGTGTATTCTTTTAGTTCCCTCATTTCCTCTTGTTGTTTCCTCATTGCTTCTTCAAGGTTCCTATCCGAGTTTTGAGTGGGAGGGGTAGGGTGAAAATTGCTTCCAGAATGAGCATTGGCTTGCTCATTGAAATATCTTGGTTGATAATTACTTGATTGTCCTTGGAAAAATCCTCTTGGTTGTTCAGGTTGACGAAATCTTTCATTTGAGTTGTTGTTCCATCCTTGATTGAAATTTTGGTTGTTTTGAAATGGTCTTTGCTGGTTTGGTTGAAATGGTCTTCCAGGAAAAACTGCATTGCAGTTCTCATGAGGCTCTTTCATTTGCGGGCATTGGTCACTAAAATGTTCATTCGAAGAACAAATCCCACAATGGACATGTAGTTGGAAAGCCGCTTCAGGTTTGGGTTGGGTTGGTGGGGTGCTAGACAACATTATTGACCTTACCATGGTGGTGAGATCAGATAGTTGACTTGCAATTGTGTTGTTTTCGGGACTAGTAGTAGTGAATTCTTGTGCAGCTTTGACATGAAGAAGGCCTCTAGTTCCAAATTGTTGGGCATTCTGGGCCATGTTTGCAATTAAAATCCTAGCAGCAGCTGGTGTCTTATCAACTAAAGCTCCTCCTGCAGCAGCATCGATCATACTTCTATCAGTGAGACACAATCCTTCATAAAAGTATTGAATGAGAAGCTGGTCACTGATTTGATGATGAGGGCAACTAAAACAAAGACGTTTGAACCTTTCCCAGTATTCGTGAAGCGTTTCTCCTTGTGTTTGCCTAATTCCACAAATCTCCTTTCGAATGGAGGCAGTTCTAGACACAGGGAAAAATTTTTCAAGGAAAATCTTTTTTAATTCATTCCAATTTCTAATCAAGGTTGAGTGAGAATAGAAAAACCATTCCTTAGCAACTCCATCTAGAGAAAAAGGAAATGACCTAAGCTTCATTTGATCGGCATCAACTCCATGAGGTTTCATATTGACACACAGATAACTAAATTCTTGGAGGTGTTTGTGTGGGTCTTCACCGGGAAACCCATTGAATTTGGGAAGCTGGTGGATGAAACCGGACTTTATTTCAAATCCAGCAGGGGCATCAGGGTACTCAACAGGATTCTCATGATTTTCATCATAGGACGAAGCCAGTTCTTTCAAAGTTCTATTTTCAGCCATTTGGATTTCAGTTTCAACTAAGTCCCTCCTAGGTGTATTGGTGGAAGATTCACAACTTGAAACTTGTGGATTATTACCTCTAACCCTAGTGTGAAAAGTTCTATCAATTTCTGAATCTAAAGGTAACAAGTTCGGTTCAGAAGTTCGGGTCATGCAAGAGAAAGGAAATATATATATATATATATAATTAAAATAAAATCAACTCTAGCAACCTCCCCGGCAACGGCGCCAGTTGATGTGAGCGTTTTTGTCGTGAAACCCTCAATCAATATTTTCCCCTTTTATGTAGCACAGTGGTGACCACAGGGCTGTCTCTCGAGGAGGTTGCAGTTCGAGTTGTAAAACTGTCACTTTTGTTGTTTTGTTTGTTTTTAATGAAATGAAAATGGGGGTTTGATTAACAATTTGAAAATAAAATTTTAATTAAATTCTAAACGTAAATAATTTTAAAGGAAAGATAATGTGGGTTTGAAATCAAGAATAAAAATAGCAGTCGCAGACAAGCTTCACCCTCTCGGACACTCCCCTCTTCCTTGTTTATAAAAAATATCCCTTATTTTAAATTCCTAAATGTACCCCCAAGGACCCCCAGGTTTACACTCAAATTTGAAAAGACGCCATATTTAAGACTTCAATATGACTTTTGTCCCACCTATAGAAGTGATTCAATTACTTAAATACCTCCAAGTAATTGAACCTAATTGAATTCGCTATGCTCAATGACAAAACCTCACCAAAGAATTTTAAATAGCGAAGTCAATTGTTCTACTTTATAGATGGAACAATGGTCAAATCAAATTTGTTGAAAATATATTTAAGAAAGAAAACAACCAGATTCATTCAAAAATATAGGTTCAAGAGAAATTCAAAAAAGAGATTACACATTAAAATCCAAACTCGGAAGAGAGTGTCCGTCGGGTGTCGCCGTCCGCAACCACTTGCCGCTTAGCCTTCCATCACTTGAGAAGCCTTCATCTTTTCTATTGAATATTCAAAGAATTTCATCTTCTTAAGGATCAAAATCTCCACCTTCCCCTTCTCTCTCTCAAGCCAACTCCCTTTTTTGAGGGATGGTGTGGTGAAAAATAGAATGATTTGAGAGGTAGGAGCTCCCCTCCTTTTATAGGCAGATTTCGACCCCCGAAAGTTGTCGCGTTTTGGACCTCATAAATGACCTCTTCACGCGTTGAGGCCTTCTTCAATGTTGTTCATAATTGTCTTGGCCGTATCCCCTCAAAAGTTCAGTGGATTTGGATAGGTATTCCGAGAGTTATGGCCAATTTCCTCTGACAATGTATTCTGTCCAGTCAGAATCATCAAACCGAAAAACACAGTTTTGTACTGAATTAATGTCCCTGACCACGGCCATTTCAGGCGTGGCCTCCTTAATGAAACTTGTTGCAAATCTTCTTAACCGTATATCCACAAAATTTCAGCTCCATTAAAGGCGTTTTGAGCGAGTTATGGATATTTCACTGAACCTTTGTTTTTCTGGAAAAAATTTCCTGGAAGCTTCCTTGGTGTTCCTCAATAATCTTCAACTTCATTGAATTGTTTGGACCTCAAGATGGTAGAATCAGATCCTGGTCCAGAAGACAAAGTTGAAGGAAATTAAATTAGGATTCTAAAGAAATTATAATCATAGAATTTGGATTTATATGTTTTTGTAAATGACCAAAATACCCCTGTGATAAAAAGCTCTTAAAAATCCAGAATTATGAAATTTAAACTTTTTATCCCAAAACACACTATAAATCCAAAATTGTTACAAATAAGATCAAATTGTTAAATTTGTGAGGTTTAAATCTTTGAAATAGACATTAAAAATATTGGAAATATTATCTCTATCAATTCCCCCACACTTGGCTCTTGGACTCCTGGACAAGTGAGCACGGTATCAAGAAAAATAAAACAAATACCAATGGAGTTTACCAATTTTACCACAATGAATTAAAAAGATATCATGCCTCATTAAAGAACAATATTTAAAATTCTAAATTCAAATCATTCAATCTATTTCCACTTATTTTTTTCTTCTCATGGACAAAACATACTTACCTCACATTCATTTTGTTTCTCTCAGCACACAATATAGATTTGCAACAAGGATTTTCTCATCCAACTCATGCAAGAATTACCATAGGCTTGATAAATTTCTACATCTCCACCCGATGTGAACCAAGAACATGTGATTATCATGAGGACTTTACAAGGTTTTTCTGTGGCTTGGGGTTGGTAGGTTTTAAATGTGAAAAATTCTGTGGCTGAATAAGGAGGGTTTGGCTCTTTTTGAATTAGAAATGCATGATTCTAATTTTTGCTCAAGTATGGTCGCCTCCATATTCTCTTAAAATAATCAGCTCTGATCTTCTGTTTTCCACCCCATTGCATCAATATTTCAGCAGAATGTATGAATTTTTTTTTTGTTTTTAAAAAGCTCCAGATAGGCACAGCTTATTTCCATTGCGAGCTCCAGATAGGCACAGCTCCATTTCATTTGAGAGCTTCAGATAGGCACAACTCCATTTCATTTGAGAGCTCCAGATAGGCACAGCTCCCAGAAAAATATATTCCAGCATCACAAATACGCCTTCAATGTTTAAATGTTCTCCCAAAGGAACACCAAATGAGGTAGCACATCATGAGTCATCTTCCCCTTCACACTTAAGTTCAACTAGATCATGCATTTATACTTCCAGAGCAGGTTGGAAAGGGAAATTTGGCTTGTAATGTGGCTAACCTAACAGGCTATACATGGCTACTAAGGGCTCACGAAGGATAAAATGTTCAAGGAAGGCCAAAATAAAAAGGATAATCATGAAAAGGAGGCTCCAATATTCAAACAAATGCCTCAATCATTTTAATCACACGTATCTCAGCCCTCAAGTTTTAATAGAAATAAATCAAGTTCTGGTTTAAACAAACACGAATTGGTTCTCTCAAGAAAGAGGTAAATGTGAAGAAAATTTAAAAATGGGTCCAGAGGCCTCACAGGAATGAGAATTTCAATCACAATGCCAGTGATATGTGCCATGATATTTAAAAATCAGTGGTCATTTTAAGAATTTTCCAAATTTTTGAACTTAAAGCAATGTCATATTCAGCATTCATTTATCTCTAGTTTCAAAGGATAAGTTTGTTCACTCCATGGCATAAGTTTCAAATGAAATTCAAGAAATTCCCAAACCCCTTTTTTTGAAAAAGAAACACGAAGAAAGAAGAAAAGAAAAAAAAAATGGAAAGAAATTTTGACAACAAAAAATTTCAAAAACAAAGTTCATATAAAAAAAAATAAAAAATCTACTCTACCCAGCATTGTGTCCCCCCCACACTTATTCTATGCAATGTCCTCATTGTGTAGTTTTTTTTTTTTAGCATGAAATTCAGGAAATTAAAGACAAAGAAAAAATAAATGACAAGGAAAGACACATCCTGGAATCAATTATATTCTGTGTCATGAAGTTGAATTTCCTCCCCTGGAGGATCATGAAAATTTGCTCGAAATAGCTTCAACCGATGCCCATTGACAGTGAATGATGTCTCTTTGTCTGGATCTTTAATCTGTATTGCACCAAAAGGAAAAACATGAGTAACAATGAATGGGCCAGACCATTTGGAACGAAATTTACCTGGGAAGAGTTTCAATCTGGCATCAAATAGCAGAACTTTGTCTCCCTCCTTGAAGTTTTTGTTGAGAATCCTCCCATCATGAAAGGCTTTGCTTCTCTCTTTGTATAACCTGAAGCTTTCGTATGCATTATTTCTGATCTCCTCCAACTCCTGCAAAAAATATTTTCTTTCTTTCCCGGTAGAATATAGGTTCATGTTACATGTTTTTACAGCCCAAAAGGATTTGTGTTCTAACTCAACTGGTAGATGACAAGCCTTTCCATAGACCAATCTAAATGGTGACATTCCAATGGGGGTTTTGAAAGCTGTTCTATGGGCCCAAAGAGCATCATCAAGTCTCAAACTCCAATCCTTTCTATTTGGGTTCACTGTTTTTTCTAGGATTTGTTTGATCTCCCTATTAGACAACTCAGGCATTCCATTTGTTTGAGGATGATAGGGTGTAGAGACCCTATGATTAACACCGTATTTCTTCAAAAGTGATTCCAAAGTCCTATTACAAAAATGGGTACCTTGATCTGTAATTAGAAACTTTGGAAATCCAAACCTTGAAAACAAATTTCCTTTCAAAAATTTAGACACAATCTTTGCATCATCAGTTGGGGTGGGGATAGCCTCTACCCACTTGGAAACATAATCAACAGCCAACAAGATATAGAGATATCCAAATGAATTAGGAAAAGGCCCCATGAAATCCATTCCCCATACATCAAAAACATCACAAAACAAAAGTGGGTTTTGTGGCATCTCATTCCGCTTGGAAATGTTTCCTTAGAATTGACAATTTTTACAGGTTTTGCAGAATTCGAAAGCATCTCTAAAAATGGTGGGCCAATACAATCCAGAATCAAGAACTTTTCTTGCTGTTCTTTGTGGTCCAAAGTGTCCTCCACAGTTTAATGTGTGGCAGAAATGTAGTATGGATTGAAATTCAGAATTCGGAATGCATCTTCGTATCATTTGATCACTACCAATGTGCCATAAATAAGGATCATCCCAAATGTATTTCTTTGAATCGCTCTGAAGTTTATCAATTTGATTTTTGGAAAACCAATGGGGGTGTTCATCAGAAGCCAAATAGTTTACAAGATTAGCGAACCATGGTATTTCACTTTGAGCAGCAAATAAATCCTCATCTGGAAAGGTTTCCTTAATTGGGGAAAACAACTGAAATTTCCTATTCCCAATAGATGGTATCCTGCTCAAATGGTCAGCAACAAGGTTCTCACATCCTTTCTTATCTTTTATTTCAACATCAAACTCCTGTAAAAGCAAAATCCATCTCAGAAGTCTTGGTTTTGCATCATGTTTCTTCATCATGAATCTGATTGCAGAATGATCAGTAAAAACAATCACCTTGGAGCCCAGCAGATAACTTCTAAATTTGTCTAGAGCAAAGACAACAGCCAGCAGTTCTTTCTCAGTTGTTGTGTAGTTTGATTGGGCTTGATCCAGAGTTCGGGAGGCATAGGCAATCACATGAGATTTCTTTTCTATCCTTTGACTCAATACTGCCCCAAGAGAAAAATCAGATGCATCTGTCATTATTTCAAAGGGAATGTCCCATATAGGAGGTTGAACAATGGGAGGGGTTATCAATCTTTGTTTTAGATCATGAAACGAATTTATGCAATTCTCATCAAAGACAAATGGGACATCTTTTTGGAGTAATCTGGACAATGGAAGTGCAATCGTACTGAAATCTTTAATGAATCTCCTATAAAATCCAGCATGCCCGAGGAAGGATCTCACATCTCTGACAGTTTTTGGGTATGGTAATGAAGAAATGACCTCAAATTTGGATTGATCAACTTGAATTCCATCACGGGACACAACATGTCCAAGAACGATCCCTTTAGAAACCATAAAATGGCATTTTTCGTAATTTAGAACAAGGTTCTTTTCAATGCATGTTTTCAGGACACGTTCCAAGCTTTTCAAACAACTTTCAAAAGATGATCCATACACAGTGAAGTCATCCATAAAAACTTCCATGCAAGTTTCCAAAAATTCAGAGAAGATGCTTATCATACACCTTTGAAAAGTTCCTGGGGCATTACATAAACCGAAGGGCATCCTTCTGTAAGCAAAAGTTCCAAATGGGCATGTGAAAGTGGTTTTCTCTTGATCATCAGGTAAAATGTGAATCTGAAAATATCCAGAGAATCCATCCAGAAAACAGTAGTGGGTTTTTCCAGCTAGTCTTTCAAGGACTTGATCAAGGAATGGTAATGGGAAGTGGTCTTTCCTTGTAACCAAATTGAGTTTCCTGTAATCAATGCACATTCTCCATTTATTTGGAAGCCTTATGGGGACAAGATCACCAAATTCATTCCTTGAGATTGTAAATCCACTTTTTTTAGGAACAACATGGATTGGACTTACCCATTGGCTATCAGATATGGGAAAAATAATTCCAGCAGCCAACAAGGTGGTGACTTCTTTCTTCACAACCTCCAAAAGTGTTGGGTTTAGTCTTCTTTGAAATTGTCTTACCGGTCTAGTGTTCTCCTCTAGTAAAATTCTATGCATGCAAACCGAGGGGCTGATTCCTGTTAGATTAGAGAGAGTCCATCCTATGGCTTCCTTGTGGGACTTGAGAACTTCCAACAATTGGTTTTCCTGGACTTCTGACAATTCTTTTGAGATTATTACAGGGAATTGTTCCTTATGACCTAGGAAGGCATACTTGAGGTTATCTGGAAGGGGTTTCAATTCTACCACAGGTGGGTTGGTTTCATTGATAACTGGGAACTCTTCAGAAGTTTGATTGTTTGGTGATGCTCCATGTTCATCATAGTTATCTCTTTCTATGATATCATGACTTGTTTCATGTGAAAAATTGGAAACCTCTCCTGGAATACCACTAACAGATTCAACGGTTTCTAGAAATTCATCTTTATCATTTCTTAGATATCCAGTCTCAAAATCCCAAGACTCTTCATAGTCTCCAATTTCATCATCATTTTTCTCTGATTTGTTATCATACAAATATCCCTCTTTTTCTACATCAGTTGGTATTTCATCACAGAAAAAATTAGGTAACATGCCAGAGGAAAACCAATCAATCATGTTTACATGGGGAGTTGAATGATCCTCAACTGGGTGTTTCATTGAATGAAAAATGTTGAAATGAACAACATCTCCTCCAAATTCTAGTGAAAGTGTTCCCTTGTGGACATTGATGATCGCTTTTGCCGTTTTTAGAAATAGCCTCCCTAGGATGAGGGGAGCATGTGTGCTGAACCGATCATCTTCCATATCCAAAACATAGAAGTCAACAGGAAAAATCATGTCTCTCACTTGAACGAGAACATCCTCTATAACTCCAGCAGGTTTGGTGGTACTTCGGTTTGCGAGTTGAATGATAATTCCAGAGGGTTTTAAGTCTCCAACCTGAAGAGATGAGTAGACAGAATGTGGCATGACATTTATGGAGGCCCCTAGATCAAGCATCACATCTTTGAATTCACATTTCCCAATGGTACAGGGAATGGTAAATGTCCCAGGGTCTTTACACTTGACCGGAAGGGCATGTTGGATCAACGATGAGACATTCCTTCCTAAGTTTACTTTTTCACCCCCTTTGAACTTCCTCTTGTTGGTACACATGTCTTTCAGAAACTTAGCGTACCTCGGAATTTGTTTCACAGCATCGAGCAATGGAATATTGACTTGGACTTTCTTGAATGTTTCCAAAACCTCCTTATCCAATTCTTTTTCAGCACTTGACTTTGGTGGTGGTTCACACATTGGATAAGGAAGTGGAGGTTTGAATGTTTCTGGGGTATTCTGAGTATGTTTTGGAGGAACATAAGGGCCAGACATCCTCTTCCAATCATTCTTTGTTCTTTCAAACAAGATTTCTTCTCTTGACTTTGAGTTTCTATCAACTTCAAATTTTTCATCATTTTTATCAAGGGTAGGATTTTCATCAACAGTATCAGAAGAAGGCTTGATGTTCTCAATCTGAGGATTTTTCAATTTTGTTCCACTCCTAAGTTCAATTGTACTCACATTTTCCTTCCCATTATTCCTCGGATTTACTTGTGGCTGTGAGGGTAAACCACCACTCATTTGATTTGTTATGCAATTAATACCAGAGGCAAGTTGACCCATTTGAGTCATCAAGGTATTCATTTTGTTATCTTGCTGTTTTGTGTATTCTTTTAGTTCCCTCATTTCCTCTTGTTGTTTCCTCATTGCTTCTTCAAGGTTCCTATCCGAGTTTTGAGTGGGAGGGGTAGGGTGAAAATTGCTTCCAGAATGAGCATTGGCTTGCTCATTGAAATATCTTGGTTGATAATTACTTGATTGTCCTTGGAAAAATCCTCTTGGTTGTTCAGGTTGACGAAATCTTTCATTTGAGTTGTTGTTCCATCCTTGATTGAAATTTTGGTTGTTTTGAAATGGTCTTTGCTGGTTTGGTTGAAATGGTCTTCCAGGAAAAACTGCATTGCAGTTCTCATGAGGCTCTTTCATTTGCGGGCATTGGTCACTAAAATGTTCATTCGAAGAACAAATCCCACAATGGACATGTAGTTGGAAAGCCGCTTCAGGTTTGGGTTGGGTTGGTGGGGTGCTAGACAACATTATTGACCTTACCATGGTGGTGAGATCAGATAGTTGACTTGCAATTGTGTTGTTTTCGGGACTAGTAGTAGGGAATTCTTGTGCAGCTTTGACATGAAGAAGGCCTCTGGTTCCAAATTGTTGGGCATTCTGGGCCATGTTTGCAATTAAAATCCTAGCAGCAGCTGGTGTCTTATCAACTAAAGCTCCTCCTGCAGCAGCATCGATCATACTTCTATCAGTGAGACACAATCCTTCATAAAAGTATTGAATGAGAAGCTGGTCACTGATTTGATGATGAGGGCAACTAAAACAAAGACGTTTGAACCTTTCCCAGTATTCGTGAAGCGTTTCTCCTTGTGTTTGCCTAATTCCACAAATCTCCTTTCGAATGGAGGCAGTTCTAGACACAGGGAAAAATTTTTCAAGGAAAATCTTTTTTAATTCATTCCAATTTCTAATCAAGGTTGAGTGAGAATAGAAAAACCATTCCTTAGCAACTCCATCTAGAGAAAAAGGAAATGACCTAAGCTTCATTTGATCGGCATCAACTCCATGAGGTTTCATATTGACACACAGATAACTAAATTCTTGGAGGTGTTTGTGTGGGTCTTCACCGGGAAACCCATTGAATTTGGGAAGCTGGTGGATGAAACCGGACTTTATTTCAAATCCAGCAGGGGCATCAGGGTACTCAACAGGATTCTCATGATTTTCATCATAGGACGAAGCCAGTTCTTTCAAAGTTCTATTTTCAGCCATTTGGATTTCAGTTTCAACTAAGTCCCTCCTAGGTGTATTGGTGGAAGATTCACAAATTGAAACTTGTGGATTATTACCTCTAACCCTAGTGTGAAAAGTTCTATCAATTTCTGAATCTAAAGGTAACAAGTTCTGTTCAGAAGTTCGGGTCATGCAAGAGAAAGGAAATATATATATATATATATAATTAAAATAAAATCAACTCTAGCAACCTCCCCGGCAACGGCGCCAGTTGATGTGAGCGTTTTTGTCGTGAAACCCTCAATCAATATTTTCCCTTTTTATGTAGCACAGTGGTGACCACAGGGCTGTCTCTCGAGGAGGTTGCAGTTCGAGTTGTAAAACTGTCACTTTTGTTGTTTTGTTTGTTTTTAATGAAATGAAAATGGGGGTTTGATTAACAATTTGAAAATAAAATTTTAATTAAATTCTAAACGTAAATAATTTTAAAGGAAAGATAATGTGGGTTTGAAATCAAGAATAAAAATAGCAGTCGCAGACAAGCTTCACCCTCTCGGACACTCCCCTCTTCCTTGTTTATAAAAAATATCCCTTATTTTAAATTCCTAAATGTACCCCCAAGGGCCCCCAGGTTTACACTCAAATTTGAAAAGACGCCATATTTAAGACTTCAATATGACTTTTGTCCCACCTATAGAAGTGATTCAATTACGTAAATACCTCCAAGTAATTGAACCTAATTGAATTCGCTATGCTCAATGACAAAACCTCACCAAAGAATTTTAAATAGCGAAGTCAATTGTTCTACTTTATAGATGGAACAATGGTCAAATCAAATTTGTTGAAAATATATTTAAGAAAGAAAACAACCAGATTCATTCAAAAATATAGGTTCAAGAGAAATTCAAAAAAGAGATTACACATTAAAATCCAAACTCGGAAGAGAGTGTCCGTCGGGTGTCGCCGTCCGCAACCACTTGCCGCTTAGCCTTCCATCACTTGAGAAGCCTTCATCTTTTCTATTGAATATTCAAAGAATTTCATCTTCTTAAGGATCAAAATCTCCACCTTCCCCTTCTCTCTCTCAAGCCAACTCCCTTTTTTGAGGGATGGTGTGGTGAAAAATAGAATGATTTGAGAGGTAGGAGCTCCCCTCCTTTTATAGGCAGATTTCGACCCCCGAAAGTTGTCGCGTTTTGGACCTCATAAATGACCTCTTCACGCGTTGAGGCCTTCTTCAATGTTGTTCAGAATTGTCTTGGCCGTATCCCCTCAAAAGTTCAGCGGATTTGGATAGGTATTCCGAGAGTTATGGCCAATTTCCTCTGACAATGTATTCTGTCCAGTCAGAATCATCAAACCGAAAAACACAGTTTTGTACTGAATTAATGTCCCTGAACACGGCCATTTCAGGCGTGGCCTCCTTAATGAAACTTGTTGAAAATCTTCTTAACCGTATATCCACAAAATTTCAGCTCCATTAAAGTCGTTTTGAGCGAGTTATGGATATTTCACTGAACCTTCGTTTTTCTGGAAGAAATTTCCTGGAAGCTTCCTTGGTGTTCCTCAATAATCTTCAACTTCATTGAATTGTTTGGACCTCAAGATGGTAGAATCAGATCCTGTTCCAGAAGACAAAGTTGAAGGAAATTAAATTAGGATTCTAAAGAAATTATAATCATAAAATTTGGATTTATATGTTTTTGTAAATGACCAAAATACCCCTGTGATAAAAAGCTCTTAAAAATCCAGAATTATGAAATTTAAACTTTTTATCCCAAAACACACTATAAATCCAAAATTGTTACAAATAAGATCAAATTGTTAAATTTGTGAGGTTTAAATCATTTAAATAGACATTAAAAATATTGGAAATATTATCTCTATCAATTCCCCCACACTTGGCTCTTGGACTCCTGGACAAGTGAGCACGGTATCAAGAAAAATAAAACACATACCAATGGAGTTTACCAATTTTACCACAATGAATTAAAAAGATATCATGCCTCATTAAAGAACAATATTTAAAATTCTAAATTCAAATCATTCAATCTATTTCCACTTATTTTTTTCTTCTCATGGACAAAACATACTTACCTCACATTCATTTTGTTTCTCTCAGCACACAATATAGATTTGCAACAAGGATTTTCTCATCCAACTCATGCAAGAATTACCATAGGCTTGATAAATTTCTACATCTCCACCCGATGTGAACCAAGAACATGTGATTATCATGAGGACTTTACAAGGTTTTTCTGTGGCTTGGGGTTGGTAGGTTTTAAATGTGAAAAATTCTGTGGCTGAATAAGGAGGGTTTGGCTCTTTTTGAATTAGAAATGCATGATTCTAATTTTTGCTCAAGTATGGTCTCCTCCATATTCTCTTAAAATAATCAGTTCTGATCTTCTGTTTTCCACCCCATTGCATCAATATTGCAGCTGGGACCGCTCGTGGTAGCGGGGCTGCCATGGCCGCGAGACCCGCACCGGCCGAGGGTATGGCAGCAGCGGTGGACCCGGTGATTTCGGAAGAGAACGAAAATCCGGAGGGGCAGCCATTGAGGGGTTTTCGTAGGATATCCACTCAGGCCCCGGGGAAGTGGCTGCGTCATATCGACATGGCAGAGGATGTTGTCTTCCCAGAAGCCTGGGACATTTGGGATGTCAACTGGCAATTCCTCAGCCTAACCGAGATATAGGCCCACCTAAATCGCCTTGGGGTGGAATTACTGGGCATAGGCCCAATTCGGGCTGGATTCATGGCGTCTCTAATGGAGGCAGAACAATACCTGGACGAGCTGGAGGATTACGTCCACTCCAGTGGTGTCCCTCGCCCAATGACAGACCAGGTGAGGGTACTGTTGAATCAAACGGTCCCTCCACAGTTATCGGCTGCCAATCTGAGGGAGCGCTTCCGCTTGCCCGAAGAATCAGAGGACTCCTCTTGGGAGGATGAGGCTGGAGGAGGGAGCCTGTTGGAGGAGGGCGAGGTCGGAGATCGAGGCTCAAATTCCGACAAATTCGTAGAGGCTCTCGAGGTAGCATTCCGAACTTCTTTCCCTATGATATGTCCTTGGGTCACTATGAACTTCTCACCAATGTTTGAGCCATGTAGGAAGAACTTGTTCGCAAGCCTCGTTCTCGCCCCTTGGCGGGTGATGATGCGGGACCTTCAGAACCTGCGCCTATGGCTGCATTCAGTTCCGCGTCTGGTGGGACCAGAGCCCCCGAGGTGGCTCCTCTGGAATCTCCAGACCTTCCAACAGTATACGGAGGGCCTCGCCTCAGGGTCCCGTCAGTACCGGCTCGAGAGCAGCACCAGGAGGTCGAGCTCTGTAAGTCTCCTCAACCGGTTCCCCTGTCGTCATATGTAGACCATGCCTTCCAGCTAACGTTTATGTCCCTGTCTGTCGTACAGTTCTCCGACTGGCGTGGGCTACTGCGGAAAGACTGGTCGGGATGTCTGGTGGCGTCCCTCCTAGGGGCATGCCGGTGATGGTGGCGATAGTCCCCCCATCTCCGCAAGCTGCGACACACATCATCACTGGTGGGACCACCAGCAGGGTCGCACCCGAAGTCATTGAGGTGGACTCCGAGGAAGAGGATCAGCCAGTCGGTCCCAGTCTTGTCGCGCCTGCTTCGGCGCCATGTGTTATACTGGATTCAACACCAGATGTTGATCTTGCCGAGGATTTCTTGTGGGCGTATCACGCGTACGAGCCTACCAATCGCGCAGACTGGGACGAAACGGTCTCCGACGAGGAAGACAACAGCATAGTCCGCCGCCGATCGTGGAAGCTGATCACACACTTTATCAAGGACACCCCAAGCGCAATGGCTAGCCAAAATGGATAGACTCCGCTCGCGGTTGCGCGAACTGTGTGCTGGGGGAGTGGATTCCCAACGTCCTCACATACTCATCCGAGATCTTATAGCTAAGAAGATCTGGGAGCATGATCGTGGGCTTATCGTGGGCTGGCAGCGAAGGAAGGAGACCCGCATCAAGAAGCTCCAGGAGGCTGAAGGCGAGGTCCAACAGATGCAGACCTGGGTAGATGAGCTTTCAGCCTCTCTTAATGCACAATCTGAGCTGGTCTCACGGTTGAAGGCCCAGCTGGCAGAGGCAGAAGAGCATATGGGGAAAACCTCTAGAAAGATGGCTGCCGTTCAGGCCGAGGTAGAGAGGGCCAAGGCCAAGGCTAACGAATTATGCCCCGCCGCTGCTGAGGAGGAGCGGGAGCTGAGTCAGTGGCAGCAAACTTTAGATGCCACAAGCCAACGGGTGGTGAAGCTCCAACGCTCTTTTGACGGGGTCAACCCATCCATGGGGGGATTCAACCCCTGGGTATTATAACAAACCCAAAAACCTTTTATTGGTACTTTCGTGCTTCAATTTTTCTTTCTTTATTTTGAATTCCGTAGCGCGCACGATTTCCTCTATTTGAATCGCCTTGTTACATCCCTACAATGTTTGCGGGACGTTCGACGACAATTCCCCAAGCCCACGTGGGTCGATCCCAATGTGAGAAACAGGAGATAGGAGGCCTGATCAGAGAAGGAACTTCCAGGGTAGCTGAATTATAGTCTTCCAGCGTGCTCTTATGCACGAACGGGGCAACGCCAGGGGTGCTTAAATCGGTCCAAACAGATGAAAATGGGAAGCGTGAATCACAATACCCAAGATTCAGAACACTGTGGGGGTGGCGTGACAATAAGGGACAACCATTAACCTTGGAGGAGAAGCGGTATCCTTACTGCGTTAGCCTGTAATGGGGACAACAAATGAGGGTCGACCGTTGACCATGTTCGAAACACGGGACCATGTCACAAGTGTTGTCGATCAATCCTTCGGGACGTTGGCCCAAGACAGTGGGCGGACCATAGGTCGACATCCATTGTGTTAGGGGGTCCTTCCAGACATGACCCGTCTTCCGGAACGTTGGCCTAGGATGGTAGGTGAGCCGATCCGGCATGAGACCAGGCCGTTAGGGGGTTCCTTTAGACATGAAAGAGGACGAGGGTCCAAATAAGGGGCACGCAAAGCGTGGAATATGGAGTGATGGTTTGTCCGAACAGAGTCCAACACTTAGGTAGTTACACCACCGTGGTGGGAGTACACCATATGGGCGCATTGGTTTGATTATGGATCATTCTTTCTGAAAACAAGGCCTCTCTGGCGAGGGGATCTGTCACTTCCCAATGGGATCTTGGGGCATCTTGAACTTGTTTAGGGTAGAACCGCAGTTTAGTGTCATGCGTTGAGGAGACATGGACTCCTGTAGTTTAACGTCATACGATAGGATGTGGAATAAAAGGCAAGATCCTAGGGAGCATGTGGCGCGGTAGATATGAAACCGATGTGAATGAGGTCTTGGGGTCCAAATCATACCACATACCCCCGGAGGAAACTCTTCAGGTCGAGGGACCAAAAGTGAGGATTAGGCTGGGCCCGAAGCAGAGTGGTCGAGCATTCCTACGTATCTCATGAGGATGAGAATCAAGACATATGTAGTTCTGACAGCGCAGTTTAACGTCATGTGGGATGATGAGAATCCTGGTCGTGTTGGTACACATACTGCCAAAACTACTAAGCCCACGTGAGTCGTGCTCGGTGTGGGAAACAAGCAGTAGTGGTGGGAATTTCCTGACACAGAAAGGGGCAGGTTAGGGCAAAGGGATGCTCGGTGAATACCGGCCCAATAACACTAACACGATCATTTAGCACACCTAGATGCGCGAAGAGGAAGAGCCGAGTATGATGGAATTCCACTTGAACATGAGGAAGTGGAAATGTGTGAATCATGGTACTCGAGATTCAGATCACGATGATGGCGGCGTGACGATGGAGGATAACTGTTGACTGTGGCAGAAAACCAGCATCCATATCGCGTTATCCTAGAATGGGGACAAACAAATGAGGGTCATCTGTTGACCATGTTTGAAACACGGGACCATGTCACAAATGTTGCCAAATATCCTCAGGGACGTTGGCCCGAAACGATTGGAGGGCCCTTAGGTCCAGCATTCATGGAGAGCCCTTAAGCCTAGTAGCCATGTCATCTGAGGGTCCTTTTGGATGTGGATGAGGATGAGGATCCAAGTAGCGAGCTCACGAGGATTGGTCATGGGATGAGGGGAATGTCCCTATGAAAATCCCACACTTCGGGCTCTTTGTCGAAACACATCTGAATACGACAATGAGACGTATTAGATAGAGTGAGCAAATTCCTTTCCCATAGGGAGATCTTAGTTTAGGGTCGTAGAATTTAGACCATGGATGGGTATGGGGAGCAGGGGATACATGGAAAGGCGGTTACAAAACCCGACGTGAATGAGGACCTAAGCCCTAATTACCATGCATTCTCTGAGGAAATGCTCGAGTCGAGGGACCGAACACAAAGGTTATGATGGGCCTGTGGGGAAGTTCCCGGGCGCTCCTACGTATCTCATGAGGATGAGAATCAAGCCATATGTAGTTCTGAATGGTGGCACGGTAAGATACTAGTGCCCGGGGAAAAGGGGAGTGCGGCCGGGGCCCTTGCACTAAAAGAAGTGGAATTTGATAAATCTTGTTTGTTCTTTAAGGTGAATGGTTTTTTTTGTGAAGTGACATGCCTAGAATAGTAGTCCGTGATGTCGCCACAAGGATCAAGCCGTGATGGGCGTTGACAAATGGCATGGCACGTGACCAATACCCAATGTGATGTCCTCTACAACGAGGTCACAACAATGCAGTGTCGTTTTTCATCGTGCTGCCAGGACGATAATGTCACAGTTTAGGGTCGTATGATAGGACCAAGCATGCATTTTATCTTCATGCAGCGCAGACGTAGCATATACGATGCTAGGCGGGGAATGTGCGCAGTGTTATAAAACACAATTGACAGAGACATGATCCCACATCAAATTGTACGCCAATCGGAAAGGGAGACCTTAGGACAAGGGGCCTATATAGAGGTAAGAGGTGAAATAGGGAGAGAGACTGGTTCCCTAAATGGGCTGTACGCGAAGACAGGGCGTCCAGGCGGTCCTACGTATCCCATAAAGATGGGAATCAAGCCACACGTAGTTCTAAAGGGTGCCTTTTAATGTCATGCTGGACAAGGAATAGGAGGACTAATTCTCAGAATGGGGGTGTGCGTGGTGCAGCCATTGCAAACCCGACGTGAATGGGGACATAATGCCACACTACGACATGCGGTCCCGTAGTCGGGGTCCTGAAGGCAGGACCAGAGAGGTGAATTTGCTGAACTCAAGATGGACACAAAGACAAGGGGTCTGGCCATTCCTACATATCCTATCAAGATAGGAATCAAGCTGAATGTAGTTCCAGATGAGAATCTTAGTTTAGGGTCTTAGATCTCGGACCGTGAATGGTGACAACTTCCCGAGTAAGCACATATGTCAACCCGATTCCGAAGCCCATGTGAGTTAAAATCAGTGTGGGAAACAAGGGGAGTATCCTCATCTCAATACTTGGGGCGAGTCAAACGGGAGTTGGTAGAGAGCCCTGAAGGACACCTTCGACATGGCTTGTTCCCCCAACGTGCAGACGTGCATGGAGGAAAAGTACCAAGAGTTATGAGACTCTACATGGACACGGTGAAGTGACGAAGGGTGTGAATTGTGCACCCGACATTTTGGGCCTAATGGGTTGGCGTGGCGAGAGAGGAAAACTGTTAACCATGGTGGAAACGCAGCGTCCATATCGCATTAGCCTGAGGTGGGAACAATAGACAAGCATCGACCACTGACCATATTCACAACGTGGGATTTTATCAATTTGTTGTCCAAAACCCTCGGCGGCATTGGCCCGTAACGGTAGGAGAGCCCTTCGGAGTAGTGTCCAGGCCGTTCTTGGGGGTCCCTCCGGGTGTGAAAGATGATGGAAGCCCTGATGCAGGGATACACAAAGCCTGGAAAGCGGGTGCGGACGTGTCCGATTAAAGCTTGGCATTCCGGGTAATAAACCAGAGTACTCCCAGGCACATCGGTGAACTGCCGAAAATAGATTGACGAAACAGCTCAGTAAGAAGAGGTACATGGCGTGGTCATTACGAGACCGACGCGAATGAGGAAATAGTCCCACACCACACCATATAATCCCCTCATGGAGGAAGGGTAGGCCAAGGGGCCAAGATGGGATGAAGATTCCCGAGGTATGGGGCTGGACCCGAATCCTAGACATTCAGGTGGTCCTACGTATCCCATGAGGATGGGAATCAAGCCACACGTAGTTCTCCAAATGTAGTTTAACGTAATATGGGACGAGGAGGGGAGTAATATACCCCTAAACAAGGGAGGTGTACGGTATGGAAAAGAAGCCGACGTGAATGAGGACGCAGTCCTACACCACACCATACAATCCTATAAGAGAGGACCTGGTCCGTGGCCCGGAAAGGCCAAGGGGCCTGATGGTTAGGCACTAGTCAGGAAGGCCTGAACTTCTTTTAGTTTAATGTCTTGTAATGAGGACGAGGGTAGGGGACCCGAGGAGGCCAAGGGGCCTGAGGCTGGGCCTCGTAAGGGAGGGCATACGGCATGGTACATGATCCTGATGTGAATGAGGACGTAGTCCTACACCACACCGTACACCCCGGGTAAGAGATTGGGTGGAGGGGCCCGAGAAGGCCAATGGGCCTAAGGTCAGGCATCAGCCAGGAAGGCCTGACGAGTCTGCAGTTTAGCGTCTTACACGAGGACGGGGGTCGGGGACCCGAGGAGGCCAAGGGGCCTGAGGCTGGGCCTCGTAAGGGAAGGCGTACGACATGGTACATGATCCCGACGTGAATGAGGACATAGTCCTAAACCACACCGTACACCCCTATGGGGAATCGGGGCCGTGGGCCCAATCGCTAGCACCACCCGGGGGGAAGTTTGTCACTTTGGGATGGGGCAGAACGAATCACTGCACACGATGTCTGGGACATCTCGAGGTGGACCCGAAGATCCAGGACACTGTTGACCTCGTTCGAAACACAACGTTCCTATGGTGACCCGATATGGGAGCAACAAATGAGCGTCGACCGCTGACCAAATTTGCAACGCAGGACTTGTATCGGCTTGTTGCTTGAAAACCCTCGGGGGCGTTGGCCCGTATCGGTAGGAGAGCCCTTGGGCATTGTATCCAGGCCGTTCTTGGGGGTCCCTCTGGGTGTGAAAAATGATGGAATCCCAGTCAAGGAGTGGGTGAAGCATAGCTGTATCCATCCACGAAAGAGGCAAACACCTCCAGGGGATGTGCAGCCGGGCCGAGGCTTGCTCGATGTGAGTTGGGGAAAAAGTATGCACCCTGCCATATCTTGACCCGAGGGGAAGATTTTGGCTTTTGGGCTGGTCCAACGGACGAAATGCCCGGGCGTTCCTATGTATCCCATTAGGACAGGAATCAAGCCGTACGTAGTTCTTGAAGGCTATGCAGTTTAGCGTCATGCGGTAAGGACGTGGGGGGAAAGAAGAACGAGAGTGGGCACATGGTGCGACCCTTATAATCCTTGTGCGAGCGGGGTTGTATGAGCGGGGCTAAGAAAGACTTCCCCTCACTACACAAGGAGCCTCCGAGGAAACTATTCCCAGGGGTAATAGTGGAAGAGAAAAGCTTGGGGCTGGGCTCAAGACGAGGCGTCTGAGTGTTCCTACGTATCCCATGAAGATGGGCATCAAGCCACACGTAGTTCTTGAAATGCAGTTTATCGTCATGCGGGACGAGGAGCATCTCCTTTGGGGATATGTAAGGTACGGAAAGTAATACGATGTGAATGAGGAAGTAATCCAATACTATACCATACAATCCTGCAAGAGGGTAAGTCAGGGAAAAAACAAGGGGCCTGGGGCCGGACTGCGGTCCGGGAGACCTGACCAGCTTGTGGTTTAACGTATCGCGGTGAAGACGGGGGGCCAGGGGCCCGAGGAGGCCAATTGGCCTGAGGCTGATCCTCGGTCAGGAAGGCCTGACTGGCTTGCAGTTTAACGTCTTGCAGTAAGGATGGGGGGCCTTGGGGCTCGAGGAGGCCAAGGGGCCTGAGGCTGGGCCTCGGTCAGGAAGGCCTGACTGGCTCGCAGTTTAATGTCTTGCAGTAAGGACGAGGGGAGATCTTAGTTTAAAGTCATAGAGCTCGGATTGTTTTTTAGTTTATTTTCTTACATGACGAAGATGCAGTTTAAAGTTGTGCAGGAATTTACAGTTTAGGGTCATGTTGGACCATAATGTGCAGTTTAAGGTCATGCGGGACCATTTCACAGTTTATTGTCTTGCAGGACGAAGATGCAGTTTAAGGTCGTGCGAGACCATAATGTGCAGTTTAGGTTCGTGTAAGACCATTTTCCCCTAGGCAAAGTATCGCTTAAGGAACTTGGCATTGGTGGGAGGGGTTATACGCTCTCCATCTGTGGTCACCAAGGAGTATGCTCCATTGGGGTAAACCTTATGGATGATATAAGGCCCTTCCCATTTGGGTTCTAATTTGGGTGGTTTCCTAACAGGAATCATTGGTGCTCGAAGGGCCAGTACCAGGTCGCCCTGTAGAAAAGAGCGGAGATGAACCTTCTTGTTGAAGGCCCTTGTTATCTTATCCTGATGCCTTTCCAGATTGTGCAGGGCACGAAGCCGGTTCTCGTCCAGTGCTTCTAATTCAGCTAGACGGATATCGACTACCTCATCTGATGTCTGGTGATCATAAACTACAGTGTGTAACGATGGCAGCTGGATCTCAATGGGTAGGACGGCCTCATCTCAATACACAAGGGAATATAGGGTCACCTGGGTAGAGTTGCGAGTCGTCGTCTGGTAAGCCCAGAGGGCATTGGGGAGCTTGTCCGGCCAACTTTTCTTGTTCTGACCAACCATCTTCTGCAGAATGTTAGAGAGGGTTTTGTTGAACGCCTCGATCTGTCCATTTGCCTGCGCATAGTAGCGGGAGGTATGGTTCGGCCGGATATCGTACATGGAGTACAATTTCTTCAGTTCAGCTGCTCGGAAGTTGGTGCCGTTATCGTTGAGGACGGCGTGAGGGACCCCAAACCGGTGGATAATGTTGGAGCTCACAAAGTCAACGATGGAATGGGCCTTGACCTCTTTGAGCGGAACTGCCTCTGCCCACTTGGAGAAGAAATCTATAGCAGTCAGGATGAACCTACACTGGTGGGATGTTGCCGGTGGATACGGTCCCACTACATCAAGTCCCCACATCGCAAATGGCCAAGAGTACTTGGTGGGGTGGAGGGGCTCCGGCGACCGATGCAGGAAGTTGGCGTGAACTTGGTACGCGTGGCATCTCTTGGCATATCCAATACAATCGTGGATCATAGATGTCCAAAAGTACCCCAACCTCTGGATTTGATGGGATAGCTTCGGCCCGACTTGATGGGCGCCTCATGAACTGGCATGAACCTCCTGCATAACTTGAGGTATCTCAACTCCTTGGATGCAACGGAGGAGGACACCATCGAAACTCTGCTTATAAAGGATTTGTTCAAGACTAGGGCCGCTCTGGAGGGTAAATTGCAGCGCGCGGCATCAGATTCGCTCGCGCTCGGCCCAGTCGTCCGGGAGGTGACCATTTTGGAGATACTCAACAAAAGGTGCCCTCTAGTCGGGAGTGGCTTCAACCACTGTGTCTGACGAACCTGGGACCCCTGACGTAGGGGGTCCGGCGGTGAGATGACCTACCCGTAGGCCATCATTGTCCTCTTGGGTGACCGGGGAAATGACTCTCCGGTGTGCCACATGTATGATTAAATCATCTTGCTCGGGTTCTACGAGCGATGCGGCCAAGCCAGCCAAGGCGTCTGCTTGGCCGTTCTGTGACCGTGGGACATGGGTAACCTCTGGTCGAGAAGAGAACTAGGCCATTAGGTGGAGGGTGTACTCCAGCAATGGTGCAAGCTCTAGCTTCCTGACGACGTAGATGCCATTAACCTGTTTGATTACCAGCTCGGAATCTCCCTTCACATGTAGATGGGGAACATGGATCTCAAGGGCCAACTCGAGGCCGGTGATGAGAGCCTGGTACTCTACCTCGTTGTTCGTATAACCTTCTGACAACTGGAATGAGTATGGCAGGATGGCCTGCGCCGGGGTAATGAAGAGAATACCCAGGCCCACTCTGTTGAGCTTGGGATCGTTGAGCCTCCTACCGGTGGGGCTCCGGAAGGTGTAGTCTAAATGCATTTTCCAACATGGGACAACATGATCGACTGAGATGATCGCCTCATCAGGGAAATCCAGGTCTAGGGATTGATCCGTGGAGGTTGGATGGGCAGCTAAAAAGTCTGCCAATGCATGTCCCTTAATGTCCTTCTGAGGTACAAACATGATATCAAACTGCTAGAGAATCACTGCCCACCATGCTAGTCGGCCAGTCAGCATGGGGCAGTTCAGGATGTACTTCAGTGTGTCTACCTGGGAGACCAATTTCACCTCATGGTGTTGCAGGTAATGTCACAACTTCTTCATGGCGAAGACGAGCGAAAGGCAGCTCTTTTTGATAGGGGAGTATCTGACCTCCGTATCGAGAAGCATGCGGATGAGATAGTAGAGACTGTTCTCAGTACCCTCGTTATTCTTCTGGGCGAGCAGCGCACCGAGGGATCTCTCCAGGGCGGTGACATAAAGGACCAGCAGCTTTCCGGAGACAGGTGGCATCAAGACCGGAGGTTGGAGCAGATACTACTTGATTTCCTCAAAGGCGGTCCTACACTCCTCATCCCATTCATAGGCGGCGCCCTTCTTCATGAGTCGGGAAAAGGGCTTACACTTGCCAGCCAGATTCGCGATGAATCTATGTATATATGCTAAGTGGCCTTGAAGGCCTCGAAGCTCCCAAATATTTCTCGGGGGAGGCATTTGGCTGATGGACTTGATATTCTCCGGGTCGATCTCGATACCTCGGTATCTGACAACAAAGCCCAGAAACATCCCAGAGGTGACCCCGAAGGCACACTTCAATAGTTTCATCTTTAGGTGATGGGAACAGAGGAAACCGAACACTTTCTTGAGGTCTTTGAGATGGTCCTAGCACTGACATGATTTGACTACGAGGTCATCCACATATCATTCCACCAATGTCCCAAGGATCGGTTTGAATATGCAATGCATGGCCCTCTGATAATTGGCACCTGCATTCTTCAAACCGAATGGCATAACCTGGTAGCAAAAGGTACCTTGGGGAGCCCTAAAGGCAGTGGAATCCTCGTCTTCATGGGCCATCCGGGTCTGGTTGTACCCGGAGTATCCATCCATGAAAAAGAGGGCTTGGAACCCGGCCGTGGCGTCAGTCAATAACTCCATCACCGGGAGTGGGAAGTCATCCTTTGGGCAGTGGCGATTAAGATCGCGGAAGTCGATGCAGACTCTGATATGCCCATTCTTCTTCTTGACTGGCACAATGTTGGCAAGCCACTTGGGGTACTGGACTTTCTTAATGAAGTTGGCTTTGATAAGCTTGTCAACTTCGGCCTCAACCATAGCACCATGAGAAGGGTGAATTTTCTTGGGGGGTTTCTTAAACCCACGATGTTTTGCCGGGAGGCCCAGATGGTGAACGGCTACCTGGGGATCCAGTCCTGGCATCTCGTTGTAACTCCAGACAAACACATAGTGGTATTGATTAAGGATGTCTACATACTGCTGCCGCTCCTTGGGGGACATGGATGCACTGATCAATGTGGGTTTCGGATCTGCCTCGCTACTAAGGTTCACCTGTACCAGTTCATCAACCGTGGTAGAGACGCCATCTTCAAAGTCGGGGGGAGCATCCTCTAGGTCTTCCTCTCCACCCGTGGGGGGACTTCCCACGACGGGAGATACTTCTGAGCTATGAAGATCCGAGGGGCACCTGGTGCCGGCTCGGGCAGCAGCGGTTGTCACATCGGGAGGCTCACTTTCCATTGAGACCATAGCAATGAAGGCAGTCGATCCTATCCCATCTGGCCTTCGGCCTAAGGGGTCACGTTTGATGATATCAAAGCAGTGGTGACGTGTCGGCCTGAGTTGGTGGATTCCATCCCGGCAGAAGAGACACGTATGGTGTACCTCTGTTGTCATAAGCTTGACATTCCGGTACCGTACAGGGGTAGGAGTTTTTGGGATGAACTGAGCCTGGTTGATGTAGGAGTACGAGGTGATTTTCTGCCATCACTTGGACACGGGGACATGCCTTCCTTGTGTACCCGATACAACAAAACATTGCCCCATGTCAGGGGTCGTGGCCTCCAACCGGTGGATCGGGAGGATGTAGGCGTCATCCATGCTTTCCCAGGGATGACTTGTGACTGGGGCGGGTTCATCCTCACTTACTAGGATTTGTTTACCCTTACTTTTGTAATAACCCGCATCCAGATAGCGGGCCTCACAAGAAGTGAAAGGGGACGCATCTTCTTGGAGCACACCTACTTGACCATTGAGTGAGTATTTGAGGCACCGGTGATACGACGAAGGGACCGCTGCATGCAGATGGAGCCATGGCCTACCCATCAATGCGTTGTAGGTGGTGTCCTGAGAGACGACCATGAACTCGGTGATGGAAATTAAGCCACCGAACTGAGTCTTCAGGTGAATCTTTCCGACTGGGGTTTGCTCGGTCCTGTCGTACCCCTGGATTCTAAGGTCAGAGGGAGTTAAATCACCTTCAGACAGACCCAACTTTCGCAACGTCCGAGTCGGAATTAGATTGATTCCGGAACCCGTGTCAATGAGGCAGCGGTGGACTTCCACACCATTTAAGTGGCAAGTGATGTACAGCGGGAGAATGTGTCCCTATATAGGAGGGTCCTCATCTTCACCGGAGAACGAGATAACCACCTGACAATCGGCATTTTCAATCATCTCGGTATGGAAGGCTGCTGCAGCTGCTACCTCCATCTCAAATTGGAGGGGGCTCCTTAGGGCCTCGGCAAGTGCCTCGCCCATTTTGGGTGACAGGCGCAGGACCTCAAGGATAGAAAGCCTCGCTGGAATGCCGGCCAGGTGTTTCAGGACATCATAATTTCGTGCCAAACGCGAACCTCTACTTATAGGAGGTCGTTCGGCATTTGGAGGCATAGAGGGTCCTGCCAGCTGAACCGGCGATTGGCTAGTACTGGGTACATCCTACTGCCTACTAGTTGAAGCCTGGAGAGTAGTCGCCGGACTAGGATTGGACAGCGGAGGCTGGCCTATAGCCGGGCAAGACTGACTGTGATACAAACGAGGCAGCTCTCCCTGATCTAGTAGCACGAACAGTGGTGGAGGTAGAGCCGAGAGCGTTAGATGGGGTTGCGCGTGCTGAGCTCTGCACTGAGTCTGCTGTCTGGTCTCAGTAGCATGCATGGATTGGCCAAAAGTACCCACTGACGTACCTCGATGACCGGCGCGGTTGCGATTCTGCTGACGTTGACGTCGGCTGGGAATGTTGTGGAGGTTCGCCTGGCGTTCCCCATCGTCGGGGGTCATATAGGGCTTTACCAGCACCACGGTGTTAACCGAAGCGTACCCCTGGCTGTTGCTCGAGGAATCATCCACTGCTGGGTGGATTCTGGGAGGAATCCCCATTTTAGGGGGCATAAAGTCGCCGAGAGTGCGAGATGACGACGGCACCGGCGGTGCGCGTTGCTTCTTCTTCCGTCGCCGCTACTTGCCCTTTTGGGAAGAGGTCGACTTTGAAGATGATGCGGAGGCACCTGATACTTCTTCTGAAGGCTCCGATTGCTTCAGGCGCGCCCGGATGATACCTTGGGCACGAATGACGGTTTTTCAAGCCATCCAGTCGTCGTATTTCTAGGATCCGTGGCTGGGGACCTGCTGCCACTCGCCTTCGCTATTGCTGCCGATCTCTGATCCTGCAAAGACACCCGCCACTTGTGTCGGTGCCGGGCCCAACTTGACTATGTTGTTGTTGACCTGGTCTTGAAGCCAGTCTTTAAACACATAGCATTGCTTGAGGGTGTGCCCCAGAATTCGATGATAAGGGTATTAGTTGGGGTGATCAGTGAGATTCGCCTCTGCCGGCCTTCTGCACTCGGGCAGGCGCACAATCCCTTGCTCTAGAGCGCTTTAGAAGTAGCCAGGGACCTGATTTTCATTGAACGAATAAGTCTGGTGCCTTTTTTCCGGATAGTGGGCCCTGGGGGCCTAGCCCTGACGAGGGGCCGGAGGGGCCTGCCGAGGAGGCGGCGCCTGATTGTCTCACCTAGGTGGCGGTGGCGCATTGCACGGGGGAACCTGTCGGTTCTGAGGGGGTCGCTGCTGGGCAGGAGCCTGTGCTTGAGGTGGAGGACCTCTGCGGGGCTGCAAGGATGGTGCCGCTGGCAGTAACTCCAGCTGCCTCGGGGCTTCTATTTGGGCCAGTGCGGCGGGTTCAGCCCTGGAGGTCCTCCTGGCTCGGATCATAGGGGGCAACAAACGTGCCTGACTAGCCTGTTGCAGGGCTTCCTCAAGGTGCTGAGCCTTATCTGAGAAATCCCTAAACCCTCCAAGGTAATTCTGGGTAATCAGAAAGGGTACCAGCTCCATTTTGACGTTCCCCACACACATCATCAGTAATTTCTCATGAGTCAGTGGCATATCGAGGGAATACGTAAGTCCCTTCCACCGGGCGATGAAATCTGCAACCCGCTCATCAGGCCTTTTCTTGCACTTGAAGAGGTCTGCAATGCTGGTTTTCCACGTGGTGAAGTTGAACTGGTACAGGAACTGCAGGCAGAGGTCCTCCCAACTGGTCACTGATCCGATAGGGAGCTAGCTGTACCAGACGAATGCTGGGTCTTCCAATGTCTGTACGAAACACCGGAGTTTGGCGGCTTCTTGCTGAGCCGGGGTCCCCAGCATGAGGCCACACCTGGAAGAAAAATGTGCCAAGTGCTGTGGCGGGTCCCCTATCCCATTGAAGGGTGAGAAAGTGGGGTTCCCAAAACCCGAGGGTGCGGGCATATCATCTACCCACGTGGGATACGTCTTGCCATCCGGTGGGACCGCCACCTGCCGCGTTTCTAACACTTCAAGGCGGGCTGTGAGTGCCGCAATAAGATCATCTGGGTGGGGGTCCCTGTCTTGACAGGGGTCCCTAACCACAAGTGCATTGCTAGGTTCTTCAACACGGTAGATGGCTTCGGCCGTTCGTGGATCAACTGGCGGAACGACCTGCGGGGTGACTGGGGGAACCCGGGCTGGGTTCTTCATATTGCCCCGTCGCTCGGGGGGGGGGGGGGGGGGGGTTGGCGAAACGTATCGCGCCCTCTTGCCATACGTTCCGGCTTCTGCCCTGTCTGTGGCAGTAGCATGATCAGTGTTGCCCGACGGCATCTCAGTGGGGGGAAATTGTTCCTACCCCTACTGCCCCGGCCTGGGATTACCATAGTTGGGTCGCCGCTCTGTGGTGCTCTCAGCCAAGAGTTCATCAACCAGCCTTTTCTACTCAACAAGCTGCCGGCGTAACGTGGCCTTCACGGGATCTTCATCCGTTTTCTGCACAGAGGCAGACGGGTCGGAGTGCTTGACAGTTCCTACGTGCTCCTTACCCTTTCCGGTGTTTCGACTGAGTACCAGCGACTCGGTGGGTACGGGGAGGCCTAGCAGGTTCCTCTGCTGACGGGAAACCCTCCCTGATGGGTCCAGTAGTGGCGGTACGCCCTCGAGGGGGAATTCTCCATCAAGGAGTTCAAGCTCGTCTTCCTTTTCCACAACGTCGGCCATGTGGACCGAGACCCCTCTCGAGGGCATGTCCTCGATGTCACATAATGAATCGGGCTGTCGTCGGATAGGGTCGAAGAGGAGAGCGGCATAGTGTCCCCAACCACGGACTTACACATGGGGGGTAGCTTCCATGACGATTCTGCGGAGTGCTTTAAAACTCTTAACGCATTTCCGTTGAAGGGCGCTCTGATGGCCTGGCGACTCGGGGTGCTGTGCCACAAGGAGTGCAGCCAAATCGATCAGGCGACACTGCTCGCCGATTTCTTCGAAGTGCTCTCAACTCCGGGGGTATTCCACCCGCTCGTAATGGAGGCGGAAGTGTGTCACCCATAGGGTTCGACAGAAACACCCCACTTCTTCAGGGGTAAGGGACTCTTGTACGTGAAATTTCAGCGCTGCTATCGGCCAGAACTTCTCCGGGAAGTAATCTGCTGCAAGAATACTCCATAAGCTCCTAGGTTCGTACTCGAGGTCTGGCCCTGTATTGCCCCACTCATCAACTGGGGGTGGCTAAGGGACCGGTAGCGGTACCGAGGCGGACCTCTGGGATAGTAGACTCGGCGATAAGGAATACGGCGAAAGAGCTGACTAGCCGCCGCATTCCGGGCCATCCTCCGAAGAGCAAGGTGACCTGGCCACGATGTCACGGTACGATGTGCTGATAGCCACAGCTTCCGGCATGGGAATCGCAGCTACCGGCGACCGGTAATGTCGTTGCTCTACCGTCGTTGGCCCCCAAAATAGCTCTCCGTGATCTCTGGTAGAGGTAGAGGGCGCTTCCGGTGACGATGGCGGTGATTGTGTGGTCGAGACCTGCGGAATTCCCAGGATCTCTTCCTACTGGATGTACCTGCGGAGAGATATGGGAATCTGGTGGACCTCATATTCTAGGAGAATGAGGCTAACGCGTCTGGTTCCTGCCCTGGTCTTTGATATGGAGGAGCGGGGAGAAGGTTCCATGGCCGAGTCGCATTCTGCTTCAGAGTCGGAGAAGCGGGCAGGTTTGATCTCCACCCGGGCCTTCCCAGGATTCTTCTTGTGGCAGCGACGACCCGCTATCCTGCCCCGGGGTGGATCTTCGGGACAGGGTCGATCCCTATCATGGAGTCTCGGGGCGGCGCTGGCGCTGTGGCGGAGAGGACCCCCACCCGAGACAGCCAGGGTGCAAGGGGCACCGGGGAAAATGTCGAAGGGTACATGGGAAGGACCTCCATGGACAGCACCCATGTGGGCGAAGCCTCTGTTGAAACTGGCAGGAGCATGGGGAGGACCTCCATGATCGATGTGGGTGGAGAGAGGCTGACCTTCACTCCTCGAGTTGCTGGGTCGAGGAGGACCTTCGCCGGTTGCAGAGAGGACGTAGGGAGGCCCCCACATTGGAGAAGGACTGGATGGACAGTGACTTTAGATCGGCGGTCGGGGGCAGGAGGATGGACTCCATACCCTGTAGAGTTGGCGCAGGAAAGGATTCCACGCCAGGCGTCACTGCCGCAGGGAAGGTCTTCCCTCAGGATGGGGGTAACACGAGGCATACCTCCATGACAAACTTCGGAGTGGGGAAGGCCCACGCTCTATGGATTAGTGGTACGGGGAGGACCTCCGTACGGGGTGACATCACCGTGGGTTAGTTTGCGGCGATCACCACTTGGGCCTGCAACTCGGAGAATCAACCCAGCCTGCCCGTGGGGCGGTTGGGGTCTCGATCTTGGTTGGGTGAAGGAGTGCCCCTACTCAGTGTATGCGGGGGCTTTATGATGTACGTCGGTGGTGGCTTGGGCCACTGTAGCTGTCGACGTTGACGTGCCTGGGCGAGCGTCCTCAGCCCGGGCCCGGTGCTGACGTCGGGTCAGGTGAGCTGGTGCAGATGGTGCAGGGGAATGGCCTGCCTGCTCTTCTTGCAGAGTCGGACGGTGGCGCTGACGCAGCCAGACGGGAGCTCTCTCCTGGATCCCTTGGGTCGGGACCCTGAGCAGGCTGAGCCGGACGGCGCCCGCCTCTTTGGCATAAGGCGAGGAGTCGTCAAGGCATTTTGGGGACAGGCTCCCGAAACGGTTGAACGTTGGGGTGGGGAGCAGTGGCTCCCTGCGATGCCTGTTAGGGCGGCGTTGACGGTGGGGCCTGGATGCCTCCAGGTCCAGGCGGGCCATATCCCGAGTTGGGATGACCCATTCCTCCTCGTACCTGCGCATGAGGTTGTTGATCACCATTCGCTGGATGACCTCTGATGGGGAGAGGGGACGTGGGTGCCCCGTATTCCGCGATGTGGCAGCCGTCGTGGCGGTAGTGGCGCCATGTGGGGTAGCTGTGGCGATGTTGCCCCTTCCCCTGCATTGGCTAGCGGGCGGTGATCGCGTCTCTGTAATAGCAACCTGGTTCCTGAGAAACGAAGGGATCAACACATCAGCACTGAGAGGGAAAAGGATTGACAACCAGTGCCCCAGTGCCCTTCCATTCTCCATTTCTGTAAGAAGGATCCACACCAAAACACTGCAGAATGGAGTTCCCCATGTTCTCTTGCCCCGAATTCTGGTTAGTTTCACGACAGGCCCGCTATTTGCTTGGCGGGACCAGGCCCCAGATATCTGGATCCGGTGACACGTCAATCTACTAGTTCCTCGAGCGCTACTAATCTCCATATTGAGGAGAAGAATTTCAAGTCGGGTTCACCATTTCTGTTTCCGACGCTTTTGCCGGGGCGCGCGCGCATCCGTCCACAAAGGACGACGCGCTGCGCTTGTTGCCTCGCATTCCCGCTTCCCAAAGGCGGGAGGCATTCGCTCCTTATTTAGGGACTTCTGCTCCTTGATCAAAATGGGATGATGGGATGTCGGTTCTTCCTTCTGTTGATTCCTCCCCAGAACTCGTCACCTAGTTCGGGTCTCCCTCATAGATTTCATACGTAGTTTGTGAAACTCTTCCTAGTGCCATGTTTCCATGGACGCCGGTTAATTACACTGCTTCTGTCAGGACATTCCAAAGGGTCCGGTCAAGGCAAAAACCCTCAGTCAGGGGAGTAGTCATGTTGAGGCATCAGTAGGGTGTCTGGATGCTGGGGAACCTGGCATGTCTGTCTATTATCCCTGGTTACAGGGCTTCTTGAGGGCGTGGAAGCCCGAGGCATCCCACATCGAGCGCGGGGAATTATATGTCATAGACACATATCTGAGGTTTTCCTCAGCTTCCCGTGTTTAACACAGGGTACAGCGCGAGTTTAACGTCCAGTGGAGACAGATCAATCCAACCGGAGCATTAGCTAGGATAGATTGGATTGAGGGATTCCCCTTGAAGGGATGCCGATACCGGGGCCAACCCATGGGCGGCTGTGAAGAGGAGCGTACCGACATGGTCTCACCGGGATATGACGGTCCGGGAGAGAATCAAGATGGGTGATAGGTGGATGAATTGAGTGGAGGGGAGTGAAATGGGACCATTTCAGGGGCGACAGTGAAGTCGGGCTTGAGCCTTGAAGAGGCCTCCTACGTATCCCCGTGTCAGGGAATCAAAGTCCGCGTAGTTCGGGATGGTGCCGGTAAACCAACGTGAAGGTGGAACTTGGCCCGATGAATGTCGTCAGCGAACCAATGTGAAGGTGGACCTTGGTCCGATGGGCATCATCAGCGTACCAACGTGAAGGTGGACCTTGGTTCGATGGGCATCGTCAGCGTACCGACGTGAAGGTGGACCTTGGTCCGACGAGAGATGGGCTTGAACCTCGGGGATGCTTCCTACGTACCATGCCTTGACATGGATCAAAGAATTCGTAGTTCAAAGGGTTTCATCAGTGAATCGACGTGAAAGTAGATCCGTGGGTCCACTAGTGGTGGGTTTGAACCTTGGGAAGGATTCCTACGTACCATGCCTTGACACGGATCAAAGTCCTCATAGTTCAAAAGATTGATGGAATACAGTTTAACGTCATTCAGGACGATAGTGAACCTTGACGTGGATAAATGACGGGCGATGGGTGTCGGTGAACCGATGTAAATGAGGGACCTTGGTCCGATGGGAGATGGGCTTGAACCTCTGAGAGGATTCCTACGTACCATGCCTTGACATGGATCAAAGTCCTCATAGTTCGGGCGAAAATGGGGGCTTGGCACACCGACAAGGAGACGATTTTGGCCAATGATTATTGGGCTTGAACCTCAGGGAGGCTTCCTACGTACCATGCCTTGACATGGATCAAAGACTTCATAGTTCAAAGGGTGGAATATAGTTTAACTGGTGAAAATGGGGGCTTGGCACACCGAAAAGGAGACGATTTGGGCCAATGATTGTTGGGCTTGAACCTCGGGGAGGCTTCCTATGTACCATGCCTTGACATGGATCAAAGACTTCGTAGTTCAAAGGGTGGAATACAGTTTAACGTCATGCGGGATGGGGGTGAACCGACGTGAATGAGGTCGGAATGACTGGATGGTGGGTTTGAACCTCGTAGAGGCTTCCTACGTACCGCACCTTGACATAGATCAAAGTCCTCGTAGTTCGGGTTGGTCACAACAGCTTGTCGTGGGACTGGAATTGCAGTTTAACGTCGTGCTAGACGCAGGTAAAACTCAATGTGAATTGGATGATGGGTGGGCTTGAACCTCGTGGAGGCTTCCTACGTACCATGCCTTGACATGGATCAAAGACCTCATAGTTCAAATGGGTGTGTAGTTTAATGTCATATGGGACAAGGGGGGAATACATTTTAACGTCATGCTGGATGAGGGCGAAACTCAACGTGAATGAACGACCGAGCAATGTGGCTTGAACCTCATGGACGCTTCCTACGTACCATGCCTTGACATGGATAAAATTCCTTGTAGTTTTCTATGGGTGGGGGTCAGGGTCGGTGCTCACTCTAAGCCCACGTGAGTCATGCTCGGTGTGAGAAACAAGAGGTTGCAAGGACCTGAGGATCACGTCGTGAAGGATGCGTCCGTGAGAAGCGAAGAGGGGCTTACACATTAGGCGGCCCAGGGTGCTGGGACTTACTCCAGGATGGAGGCCTAAGGTCGGGTCACAGTTTAACGTCATGTGTTGATGACATGGTGCTTGGCAGTTTAACGTCCTGTAGCTCGGACGAAGCGGGTTCACTCCGCACCCCTAGGACTTACATAACCGGTACCCTCTGGTCCTTGGGGAAGGGAAGGTACTAGTAAGGCCATGGTCAAGGGGGGTTGTGGAACGAACCATCAAGGGGTCCACATTAGTGTGGCTATGCGAAGAAGCAATAGCCGTTAGTGTGCCTATGCGAAGAAGCATTAGGCGAAGCAACTCTACGAGTGGTATTGTCCATGGGACTTTGAAATCATATCGTGCAAACCTGGAGGGTCACACGGGAAGAGGAATTTCCAAGAAAAGGAGTGTGCTTCGCGAAGCAGAGTGCCTTGGCCTTAGCATGGGGCATAGGTGTGAGTGGAGGGTGTTTTGCGAAGTGGAACAGTGTTTGCGGAGCACTGCCTCGTGAAGAAGGGGTGCCTCACGAAGCAGGGTGCTGTGAAGCAGTGTGCTTCGCGATGTGGAGCGATCCTGCCTTAGCATAAGGATCTCTAGCACAGGTTGGGGGTTTCGCGAAGCATAAGTGCTCCGCGGCTGCCCGGGTTCCCTTTGGAATCCCCTTCCTTCGCGAATGCGCTTGAGCTTCGCGAAGGGCATCCCGCTCAGAAGAGGGGCTCAAAATGAGACAAAGCAAAGGCGTCTCGTGAAGTAGAAGTACCTCGCAGAGCTCATGATTCCCGGGGCAAAGAATGCTTTGTGATTTGGGAGAGGAGAAGCCGAAAGTATGGATCTTCCGTCCTTGGGACTCAGGGGGATTCCGGTATTTATAGGGAAGGGGCGCCACGAAGCAGAACTCGCGCGCCGCCTCTGGTGCTTCGCGGCGCGCTCGCGAACGTCAACGGCATCCGCGAAGAGTTACCACCTCTAGAGCTTCGCGGCGGGCTCGCGAACGTCAAATGCGTTCACGGAGCGTTACCGCCTCTAGAGCTTCACGAAACCGCGCTGCCCGGGGTGCTCCGCGGCGGTGCTTCACGTTGGTGCTTCGCGAGGCAGCATGCCAACCTTCTTTTTTGTCCCTTTCTTTCGTGCCATATTTTGGCACCAATAGTATTATTATTGAATAATTTATCAATAATTGTATATTCTGTACATTTATTTAATGA
>CAUJRU010001784.1:56010-115229 GCA_963277665.1 Viscum album
TGTATGTAGTAATTACAAGATCTGATGGATGAATTTTTCACTAATTTGGAACACATGGAATTTTGTAGTGAATTACACGCTGTCTTGTTACATGGCCTTCTTGTAATGTCCCATCCTTCTGATCTGGTTGGAGAGCATAGTTCTAGATTTTTGTCAGTACAAGAGTATGTGTGACTTCTTCCATGATGGTGATTGTTTTTCCATCTACAATGCTCCTAGAGATAATTCTGTCAAACCCAAACATTTATATGATTTTTTAATCATTTGGATCATCCCGAATGGTGAAGTTGGCTTTACAACACTGAATATACTCCTTTACAGGATGATTTATTAGGAGAGGTCCATCTGAGAGATAACTGGTTATGGGATCCATCCACACAGAGTAGTTCACCAATTAGTCACACTCTATGGATATTTCGAACTGAGAAATCTCTTTCATATCACATATGAAGATTGATGAGACCATTATTTGATGTGTTATGAGGAATATTTATTCCTCCCTATTTGGGTATTTCAAGATAGACATTATATTATCCAGGACATCAGCACTATCATTCTATGATCGAGGGATAGAATGCAATGTGAGATCAAAGGGTAACTCCACCATTAGTCCCTAGACATCATCATTGTGGGGGGGGGGTGCTTCTTCCTTATTGATAGAATATTCACATTTTATTTTATTTATCACATGTTTTTAATCCCAATTTATGTTCATGTTGGCTCTGTGAAGCTCTAGAGATAGCTCCAACCTAGGAATGAGGTCTTGGTATTCATCCTTGTAGTTCATGGAAACTTCTAACATTGAGAACGAGTAGGGAAAAAATGATTTTTTTTAGAGACAAATAAATCCCTAAGAACAACCCAATTGTGATTTTTGTTTTCCATTATTATGTTGATAGGACTCTAGGAGGTGCCATAAAAATACATCTCCCATGTCTTGGGAGTATCATCGGCAGAGAAGACCTCTTCATATTGGTGCTCAAAGTCCTTCAGTGTATTTTTTAGAGTGGGATGTGTTGCCAGGATATTAGCTAGAGTGTTACCTATTATTGGAATCTATGATTTGAAATTTATTTCTTATTACTATAGAATGAACACCCATCGATCCATGAACCTAGTCATCGTAGGGTGGCCAAGGGTGTACTTTATCGGGTTGATATGAGAGATTGAGTGGACTCTGTGGTGCTACAATTAATGCATTAGTTTTTTCACTACGAATATGATCATAAGGTAGTTCTTTTTAACATCGAAATATATATTCATAGAAACCAACATAGTCCAGATGAGGTAGTGAAGACTATTATGTCTCCCTGAATAACTTCTCTGTGTGATGAGGACACCCATTGAAGATTCCATGGGAGCCATATAAAAGATGAGTGGCCTCAATTCCACCTGAGGATTCAAAACTGGTGGTTATAACAGATACATCATGATATTTTCAATTTATTTTTGAAACGCATCATCCCATTGGAAGGTAACCCCCTTCTTCATTATCCTCGTGAAGGGGAAGGATTTTATATCTAGTTAGGCTATGAATCACCGAATGTAATAAAGGATCCCTTGGATCCCCATAAGTTATTATAGATTTTTAGGGGATAAAATTTCTATGATAGCACTGGTCTTCTCTAGATCTTCCTGATACCATGGTGGTGTACCACAACACAAAGTAATATAAATGATTTTTACACCCAAAAAACACTATGGTGGATTCATTTTTAGACTATGCTGTCACAACTTATTAAAGGATGCTTGCATATCTGTAAATTGATCATGTCTCTTTTTGGATATCAAGACCAAGTCATCTAAATAACACTCGGATACATGTCCCAACAATTTCATAAATATGTGATGTCTAGCATGCTGATATGTGTCCCTAATATTCGTTTATCTAGTGGGATTGAACTGGTAGAATAAGATTCCCTGGGTCACCCTAAAGGTGGTTTCTTCTTCTACATCAAGGTCATTTTTGATATGATTATATCATGAGTACCAATACATGAAAGAAAGTTCTTGGAATAAAGTAGTTTCCTCGATCAACAGGTTTTTGGTTGGAAATGGTAAGTGTTCCTTCATCCAATATAGATTAAGGCCCTTGAAGTCATTTTGGACCATAATCTTCCTATACTTTTTTGTGATGGGGACAATGTTGGTAATGCATTTTACATACTGGACTTCTCAAAAATGTTGGATTTAATTAACTTATAAACTTTCACCTACATAATTGTGAAATTATAGGGGTGGATTCTAATGGATTCTTACATGAAACCTCAATTCTCTTTGGGTAGTCTGAAATGGTGGGTAGCCACATCTAGAATCAACCCTATCATTTCAATATAGTTCTTGAAAAAAAATCAGAGTTTCATCATGGTTGTGATGTATATCTATACCCTTCAAGGGGAATAGAGGAACAAATCAAGGTAGTTCTGGGGTCTTCCTCTATTCATAGGCTTATCTGTAGGAGCTCATCTATGGTGGTGGAAACACCTTCCTAAAATGGTGGAGGGGTATTTCTGAGATCATCCCCATAGTTTTCCATTTATGAGTCTATACAAAAAATTTCAGATGAGGATGGAAGTTTGGGGGCCTCTCCTTTGCTATTAGGGTGAGGTTGGTTGTCAGAAGAAAAATCATCATCACTTATCATGTGAGTTACGATATAGAGATTATGAATATATCTACTGTAGAGGATAGATGATGGCTGGACCTATAGGACCTGGTATTCTATTTCAACCACATTTATAGGGCGAACATAATCCCCATCGGACATGCTCTAAGGATTTGCAGGGGCTGTCTATAAACCATTATGGGTAGGAACCTGTATATGATCATCCACCATAAAATTCTTTCCTTGCTTCTTTTAGAAATATACTTGAACATATATGTCTCTTCATGTCTCAGAGGGGGAATTGTCATTGGGAATTATTCTAACCTTGTCATTTATGGTTTACTTCAAACATTCATAAAGTATTGATGGTATATCCGAGTGTCTATGGATCCAAGGTGTTTGAAGAAAGACATTATATGGGGTGTCTTGCAGGATAACCATGAACATGGAATTAGATAAGAGATCACTAAATTGGGTCTCTAGATTGATGTTTCCAATGGGCCTTTTCTCATGCTTATCGTACCCTTGTATGGTCAAATATTTATGGGATAATTCCCCTTCACCATACCCAAAACATTAGAGGGTTCAGGAATAGATGATATTGACCCCAGATCTATTGTTGATAAACACCCTTTGTACATTTACATAATTTTGTTTTCCTGATATGTAGAAGATTCTGATGTGTCCCTGGATAGCCTCCTCATGATCTTGATCATTGAATCTGATGGAAAAATTTAATCATGAGGAAGTGGAATTTGCTCAATAGACGTCATCTGCATTGACTTCTGCCAAAATTTCAAGTGGGATTCAGATGGATTCATCTATTTAATCCCTATATTATTTTGAAATATAAAGAAAATCTAGGATTTAGAGATTGATAGGGGTTGCAACATTATTTCTTTAACATCAAACTTATTTTTCAAAGCTCGTTGTTTCCCTATATGGGGATGCTCCTGGGCATGCAGATTAGGGGATGGGCCAGCTGAGGTCGATGGAAAAATGACTTTCATAGAGGTTTTGGGAGTATCTGACACCATTGGAATAGGTTTCACAATACTTCCCCATTTCTAGGGTTGATTAGGTTGAACTCCCTCTAAGCTTCCATGCATGAAAATTGGGTATAGGTGACTAATAAGGGGATATGAAGAACCTCCCATCATCCTTGGTTCCTATAGTAGGGATTTTCTATAATTATTTTCAGAAAATGTTTTTTTTCTGTCGGGATATGACCAGGATATTGTCTCTATCCATATCTGCACTATCCTCTGTATCCTCGACTTCGGTGCATGTGACCTATAGTTACCCTATTATATTTTGGAAATCCTTATTTTGGGGGCATAATCATAATTAGATAATTGGTTATTCAAGTATATGATTTTTAAATAACTGGATATGAACTCTGCTCCTAAAAAAGATATTGTTTTGTAGGGCAGTGCCCATGCCGCAGATGTTGTAAGGAAAAAATATGAAAGAGTTACAATCTACCTTAAAGTATAATATGACTCTTCCTATTCTATTTCTTATTTCTTATGGTGGCCACTCCCACCCTTTGGAGCTACATCTGACTTATCCTTTTTCGAGTGGGGGAAATGATATGTGTTTTTTAAACTATTCCTTGAGGGTTACTTGGTCTTGATCAACTGTTTTATGAGTCGTCCAGTTGTTGAACTTATGTGATTTATTGATAGGATATTTATAACTTCCATCCTATTTCTATTATTGGGAAATGGTTAGGCAATACATTTTTTTTTGGAAAATCATCTAATGTAACCCATCCATATTTGATCTTTCCTTGGAGGATGTCCTTATTGATGAACCAATTTTGGATATTATGACCCGTCCTTCAATGGAAAGTGAAGTAATCAAGATGTTTAGAGAGTTTAACTTCTTTGAGATTCCTAGTCTATGGAAGTATGAGTATGATGTTGTCCTTTTCTGCCAAGATGCTACCCGAGACTTCTTCATTTAGGATGGAGTACACCTTTTGCATTTGTTCATGAATTATTAGGAATCCCTAGTTTCTCTACGCTTCTAGACGAGAGTTATTCTAGGGCTATTGGAAGTCATCATGAGGAGTTTAGAAGTTTGGAGATTGGCTGGGTTCTTGGACTATTGTGGGCTTGAGGGAAACTACTATAACTTCCTCTCTTATTATCTTTTTTCTGTATGTTGTTCTAATGGGCCAAGACTTGGATTGGGTTAGTTGAATACCATCTTTAAGATGCTATTCTATTTTATGGAACTATCTGAATCCACATAAATATTTCATGGGGATTAGAGGGGTCTATAGCTCATCAGTGAGAGTTTCAGCATAGATTTCCTACATTTTTTTCTACAAGAGAATGACACTGAGTGAATAGGCAAGAACCTTAAACCATGCTATGAATTTAGACACCCTCTCATTCCCACTCTCTTTGTAGTTCTTCAGATCAACAATCATTGCCTTCCTTAGTGTTGAACTAAATTTGAAAAGTAACTGATGATGATGGTATTCCCATTCCCTGGTAGATCCTGTAGGGACAATACTATAGCAGATGAAGGCTGGTCCTATCATGTATATATGAAAAACCTCATATTGGTTGCCTCTTATTTATCCCAAGTGCCTATCGTCAACCCTCATCAAGACACAATCCATGACAGATGCTTATCTGGATCACCTCCACTATTGGGGGTGGAAAATGTAATATTTCCAATGTTTTGTGGAGGTTGGGTATCATCCACCAATTCTTGATATGTCTTCTTATTAGGATGTACTGGATCGTGTCACCCTTCAATGGATTCTATATAAGTTCCTAGGGGTTTAGTGGTAGTAAAAAAGTAGGGAGGCACTATCATTTGAGCTACCTCTCATCTGTACATAGAGGGAGGGTTCAATAATGTGGTCCCACTTTTTTCTAACATTGATCCTCTATTTATCCAATTACTAAGTTGTTAACCTGGTGAGGGAGAGGATCTAACCGCAATGAGGGGATGTACCGATTGTTTTTGGATTCCTTGTTTATATGGATGGGTTGTCTAGAATAGGATCCAATCTGATATTCAAATGTTTCTCTGGTTGGCGGGTTAACCATAAGAGGGAGAATATTTTTCTCTGGCTGGAGATGATAACCAGTGGGAATATTTGACCTGAGTATATCCTCATTGAGCTGTTGGAAAACTAGAATTTCACTCCTATTTTATAAAAATCACACTTCATATGATCGAATTCTACATGAATTTGCCTCTTTCCCTCATTTCGTGTGTCCAAATCTCAATTCTCCTAGGGTACTTTTTCACTATTGAAACCCTATACATACAAATCATGATACATTTCTATAATGTTAATAGAGAATACATTCACAGATGCATATCGAGCAATATTGGTTGTTCTATTTTTATATATGTAAATCCAGTTCTATAAGGATTTCATTAGGTTATTTATTCAAACCATTGGCCTTATTGAGCATTTTGGTCTTGGGACCCGAACAAGTACTATGTTATTTTAGTATAATCTCCTCTCCTCTTGGATTATGAATGACGACTTTGATGGATTTTTTAGTCAGGGTTTTCGAATCTGTGCAAACCAACAGAGGTTTGTCTTACAGCAGGAGGAATAGGTGGGATACTGATATTTGATCTCTTCCTCCCAACATATATAATACTAATTCTATATGTGGCTTGATAATGATAAAAATTCCCCAATCCCTAAAGGATGGGGCTTATCTAGGGCTGTAATTTGACATGAAGATGTAGCTATGTCCACATTATTGGGGTTGATTTGATATGGAATCGTCGGTGATGGGTCCCATGCTTTTCACGGGATAATGAATTTGTAGATAGCGATTGAGATATAAATTCCCCCTTTCTTCTGGGATGGGGTTTTCCTATGATGACTACAAGAAAGCCCTAAATTATCCTGATAACTATTGACCTGGAGGTGGAGGTAGTGGAAAATGTTATCTTGGACTAGGGGGTGAGACTTTTCCAAGGCAATGGCTATAGAAGTTACTATCGCAACCTCTATGATGTAGAACATTTGTGCTCGTTTGATAGCATGGTGCAATGGAAGCCCAAAAAGGGGATCATTCCTTGCGGGTGGTTGTCCAGGTGATCACAACATAAATATCTTCATTTGGAATGTCCTCTTATATTCTTGAGCGGACTAGTTTGAATTCCTATTGGTTTTCCGCTCTCTTATTCTTTAATGTATCATCATTATTGGAGTGGTAGAATTCAGTTGCAATGAAAAACCTACCCAAACATCATTACATTCTTAAACATGGATTCCTGATGTGGCTTCCGATATCAACATTCAAAGAGTCATTATTCAATGGAGGAATTCATGTTGCAAATTTTCATTGTTCTTTTTTGTTTTGGATCCCTGTCCATAGAGATATCATATAGGTCAAGCAACCAAAATAATACCCTTATGGTCTGAAGGTGAAACACATATCCCAGATAAGGGAGATACTGTTCCTTTAGTCACATAAGAGTATCCCGGAAATTATGGGGTAGAATAGCAATGAACTCCTTTTCTATCCCATAACGGATCTCATTGATGGATGTTGTGAGGGTCCATATCATGATACAGAGAATGTTTCTGGTTAACCCTCTCCATATATCAATGTAGGACTCTTCATTATCATACCTAAATGCCTCCATCCTGTTACACCATATAAGATGAATCTTATGGTCTTCTATTGATGGAAGTGGAATGTCGTTGGATGTAGATGGGGTACTATGTACAGTTGATCCTAGTGTTTTGAGAAGCTCTCTATATGAAGGTGTCAGTTTTTGGTTCACCTCCCTATAAAGAGGTGTTTAGAAAAAGGTATCACTACTATTCCCATGGGCAATATCACTATGGGGAGTTTTATGGCATTGGATGTCAGGTTTAGAAACCTTTCAATATATCTCTAAATTACCACGATCAAAACTATAGTAGAATTAAATGTCTCCTAGTTCTAATTTGATAGATGATTCCACATAACATTTGGTGTTGAGAGTGTGTCTCTAATAACCCCATGGATGCTAGTATTTAGTACATTAGAAATATGAGTCATGTTCTATGTCATGGTTAGATTATGCCAACATGCCTTTCGTGGCTAGGTAGGGACTTTTGAACATTGGTTGATGAAATTTGGTGTTGTGGGGATATGATCGAACTCATGAGGAGGTATCACAATATGTCGATAATCTACATCATTTTTGACAGGGATATGAGTCTATCCTGGAGTTTGTTCCACTCTCACTAGGTGAGCCTCAATCAATATGAAGATTTGGTCCTGATCTTGAGTGTTTGGGATATGCCATAGGTGTTTGTTGGAAGTATTATGAACCATCCCTGAGGCATGTTCTACTCTCACATGGTTGACCCTAGTTGGATCAGGAATATAAACCTGGTCAGAATATGAATTCCATACCAAGATATGTTGAACGACATCTCAAATTGGAGATGGAAGATGTGCCTCTTCTAATATTTCCTTGGAATGATGTCGTCACCATCTTTTGTTGGTGGAAGTACGAATTTGATCCTTTCTTCTATGATATGGTAGAGTATTCTGATCAAATTCACTAACAATAATATTATCTCTCCTTGAGGCCTGTACCACTCTCACCTGGTTCTACTCAGAGAAAATGGTGATATGGTCCCGATCATGGGCCTATAGGTTATTTGGTAGGACTTCTTCGACATGTGTGGTCCACTGTCCCAAGGCGTGCATTGCACCCACCAGGTTGGCCCTAGTTGGAATTTGATTATGAGCATTGTCTGATTCCTCACCCTTTATCGAGATATAATGATAATCCTCCCAGGCTTTGGTAATAATGTGTGTTTGCTTCTATAAAAACACTTTGTCAAAGTTATCATAGTGTTGAGTCATCTTGGATGTAAGTATATTGATTTTCACATATCCATTGATATAAAACAACACTATAATAGTTTAGTTGATTTCTTCATATTTTTCTAAAATGTAGTGAAATATTAAAAAACAGTGTGTTGGGAAATAAGCCTGCACATTTTCCATATCCATGGCCTATAGATAGATATATTTAAATTAAGTGGTGATGTGCACACACGTTTACCCTCCATGTTCTATCAGGATATTCCAATAGGGTTTGTTCATGATGGTAAGAGTATGAACCTCTCCCATGTTTGTTATGGGAATATTCCCACAATCTTTTCCTACACAAGCATATATATTATCATTACCCCTAGTCACTACCAGATTATGTTGGCAGGTGCTGTCAGCAAGAACGGGGATATTATCCCTTTCCTTGAAGAATATTTTCATCCTTATCCAATATGACTTCCTTATAAGATCCCGTGCATTCATATTAAAGGTGACAAGCTGTCAGGAGGTACCCTCAGTAGGTGGAAAATAGGTACTAGTTTGATGATGCTGGAGACGTCATCCAGCAGGTGTCCTCATTAATGAGGCCTGAATCATAAGGAATTTGGATCCGGCCTCTTGATCCACATTCATCTGGTATGGATGTTGGAGGTCATCTTGCTCTAGGGATAGGCTCCAGAAGTGATTGTTCATGGAAATGGGGGCCATTGGTTTAGCAGAAAACTACATCGAGCATGGTGGACATGCCAGATAATGTGCCTATAAGATATTTCAATAATACTTCATAGTTGGGATTGTACCATATCAGTTGTACTCCTGAATCATCATGTTTTCTGCCTGCTATTGGATCTTTTTGGAAGGAAAGACCATTTTAAAACCACTAGGGTTCACAGAGGTGGATGAAGAACTTTAACGAGTGCTTGAGCATGAAGTCATTCTCTTGGATTGGGAGACTGGTATCATACTTACAATAAGGATAATACAACCAATTAATGCTATATCATAGGCATGATAATGCTCAATTAGATATTAATGGTTAAAAAATTACTCCTATAATCCTTTTCTAGTAATTATACTTGCATGGACTTGTCAACATGAGGATGGACAGATATGAATCATGGTTTATTATTATCTTACTACTTTTTTTTGTATATGGATTAAAAATAAAAGAGTACTAAGTGGTTCATGCCGAGACTATCAGTGTTGTTTACATATAAGGGGAAAGTAACATGGCTTGGGGGGTTTTAACCCAATTGTCTATTATTAGAATGATTTAAATCATATTTGTCACATTTGGTTGCATATTAGGATAAATGGAATGGTCTGAAAAATTATATCCTGATCATTTTGTTAGTTTGGATATTTACATCAGGTTAACCATTTTTGTTTCATTGGGATTTTATTGTGTGGAATGGATTTTTCTTACTTCATTACCATTTTCACTTTCCCCTAAAACACCAAATAGTTCACTGATCCAAATCTGGGTATGGACCTTCGTTCCATAGGCCGGTAGTTATCTAGGTTTTCAGGCCCATCGACTCTTGGGGACTCGCATAGGTCGAGAGGGTGGAGGTAAGGATCATTTCACCCTTTGGGGGGGGGATTATTTCCTACACTAGGACACTATTATATATTTAAGTCATGTTCATGAATATCTCCATATTCCTGATGTGGGACTAGTTACTGTAACAAAATGTCTGTGGGTTAACACTCTTTTATGTGTGAAAAACTAGGATCTATTTTTGGAATCCATTTATATGTATCAGAGGTTCTTTATCATTTTCCAGTAATGATTGGCCTTTTATATGACGAAACCATATGAAAAAGTGTTTCGAGTTATGCTCTTTCTTATAGTTGTATCTAGTATTCTATGGATGGGATTGATCCATTATGAGGCATCCTATATATCCTAATTATTGCAAGAATCAAAACACATGTAGTTTGGTTGATCTGTGCAGTTTAGCATAATGCGGTAAGGACTAATATGGGGGATGTCGACATTCCAAATATTTGATCTCAAGTATAAGAGGGACATCCAACATATCTGAGTTATGGTTGGAATTAGATCTATTGCAGTTATTTTATGTTGGTCCTTATACACTAATGCTTCCCTAGGGAATGGGTGTTTTATTTTTAATGTGGTGTTTGTCACATCTCCTTAAGCCCGCGTCAGCCAAACACATTGTGAGATACATGGGGGAGTGCATGATCATCCTCATGGAATATGGATATGGGATATGCATATTGGAGTAGTCCATGGAGTTTTTGATATAGGGATCAGGCCATTAGGGAGGTGTCCTCTATATCCTGGTTATGGAAGTAATCATAGTCCTCATAGTTCTCTTAACAGATGATGGGGAATACATCCTAAGGCTGCCCTAGTGAGTGGGCCTTCTTATCTAGAAGGTTTCTGTGACCCCATTGGCATACCCTATTGGTCATCTCATGACCTAGCTCAAGACATGTGGATGGTGTCACACAATCCATGGTGGTATTGTTTGATGGGTCTCACGTTTCTCAGTTGAGTCCTTGGGGAGACATCATGGGGCCATGACGACATGTCTAGGGTGTCTCATGTCTTGGATGACACCTTAGAAAGACATCACGGTATGTGAAAACTTGTCTAGTGGTGTTGAATTTTTTGGATGACATGTCAGGGAGACCTCACTGGACTATGCTGACATGTCCAGGGATTACGCCGTGACAACTGGATTGTCATGTCCGGATGTGTCGATGATACTTGAATGACATGAGTTGGTTCCATTATATAAGTCAGGAGGTTCATGATAAAGACACTGTAATTTTGGGATAACGAACTTAGAGGGTATGTAGGATCTAATAAGTTCCTGTTAATTATCCACAATACTTGTCCTGACATGCTCAGTGTGTTCTGCATTTCCCAGATGACACGTTGAAGGTAGGTCACAGTGTTTGGGTGGCACAAATTGGTACTGTCACATGTTCCTTATTAACACATGTGAATCACGGAGTGGTCTATGTTCATTTTATCAACTTGGGTATTTTACTTTTAATCCTATTTTTTCTCCTATCTATAGAGAGTACCTTCATTCGGTATAGTGTCAGTTTTTTTGGGTCTCACATGACCTAGAGGACATGTGATATTGTCTTCGCATGTCTTCACCAAAAGTCCTTCATGTGAACTTTTATGGATCATTCATATGGATTTATGCCTAGTGCATGATAACTCTTGTTGTCTACCGATATATTACATGATAGAAAGTCAACCTGCTGTGTGATCGGATCTGTAGAGAAGCCCGATGTCTGAGTGCTGATGTGTGTATCAATGTTATGGGTTCAAACTTCTAGCTTACAATAAGTAAACCAATGAACCATCCAACCATTTTTCCAATTTAGTGTAATGAATTTAAAGGCATAGTTATCTGTGTACACGAAATATTGTGTAGGGAATATGGAATGAGTCTAGGATGGAGTCGACACATGGTATGCAATTATGGGGTTTAATAATTCTATGAGGTGGACCACATCAAAGGACCCACCTAATTTTCCATGGATGGAATTTCATCCATCCTTTATTAGATTGTTTCTGACTATTGAGTACTTGTGCACCTAAGGATTCAATGCCATCATTGCAACCGGTGCAGGGGTCTTCATGAGATCCAAATGATTATCGGAAGGTATTCACGAGTCCTTGGATGGCTTGCATCATGGTGTCACAGGACCATGTTTAGGTTGCACTGGGAAAATCGCTAGCCCTTTAGCAACTGCGAACCCCACTCATGATCTCTTTTAATATCTCCATCGCTTTACATGATGAAGGTTTGGAGTCATGCGAGATTTCACGTATAGAGTTTAGGGTATTTCTTTTATTTTTTGGGGATGTGTCACATGAAAAATGTGGGTTGCATGGTTGTGCATGAGAATCAAATGAGAAAACCTACATGTTTGCCTTTAGAGCACCATGGAGTTACCTGGACATGCGCTGGGTCTTCCATGTGGTGAGCGTAACAAGACAATGAGACTTCGCGAGACAAGTCAGTAATTTCACTATTGTCTCACTGTGTCTTGTAGATCTCTAGAGGCGTGGGTTTCATGTCATTCAATGACTGTGGAGACCACTTTCCTCCTCTATTTTGATCCCATTTCTTATATTTTCAAGGGTTGGGCGTTATGTGAGTTTTCTCAAGTAAGATCATTGAATTTTACTCAATTTTCATGTTGTGTCAGGTGTTATGAATTTTGATCATATGAGAGTGCAAAAGTATTGTGAAAAAAAACCATGAATCCTTCCATAGAGTGTCATGGAATTGTTTAGAGGTTTCCTTGTGTCATGAATGATGTTCTAAAGGGATTTTTCAAGGTACAATAGACATGTCATGGTGTGTCTCATGTCTTCAGGGTTGCACCACTTGTCCTTCAGTGACCACAACCACTCTCAAATCCTCCTAGTTATCTCACTCATTCTTTGTGATAGTGGCTCAAAGGTCTCAAAAGATTGATTCGACATCATCTAGAAATTATATTATTCCCAATGATGATTTGTCTCATGATCATTATGACCATTGGCGGTCTCTTCATTGGAATGTCATTACCCTTGATCTTTGATGGATTTAAGATGGTTTGTTAGTTATATTCAAACGACAAAACATGTGGTCTTAGGGATGCTTATTTAGATATCAGCACTAGGCCAGTGGTGAACAAGGGTGCTCATTAAGGAGTGTTCCATGGGACTTTTTGTGGGTTAGGTGCCTTTCATGGAGACATGGTGTAACGTTGAAATGGTCATGAAATCATGAGTCTTTATCTATCATCTTCTTCCTTTATCTTGTGTGGATGATAATATCCACGTTTGAATGTTCCTTCTCTTGTGGTTTTGTTGATGCCTATTTGGTGCAAATCAATAAAGACATAAACATAATTCAAGGAAAACCATCATGACATCAAGACATGATAAAAACTTTCTCATAATGGAATGCGTTATATCTCGAATTCCTAGCCCACCTATCACATTCATATCATGTACATGATTATGTGTTCCACATTAGGAAAACAATTATATGGTATACACATAATAAATACCCCTGAAAAGAAAATTGGTCACTTACATTTTATTCAAAACATAATCAATAGAGGTTTCTTTGATATGGAATTTGAGAAGTGAAAACAAGCATGTACTACATAATTAAAGGAAGGGAGGGTGATATAGGTTGGTATTTATGATTCATATATACAGAATTTATATTCATTTGACAACATTAATGAGATTGATAAAGTGAGTTAGAGAGAGTGATCATAACCATAATAAGGGTCATTTAGAGAGATCACTTACCTCAAGCCTGATTGATCTTATTCATTCTTTAACATATAAAATAATGAATATATATTAATTAATTACATTCCTAAGGACCTTTCATAATATTATTATTATTTTTTATTCTATTTATTACCATATTATATTAAATTACATAATAATTTAGTTTTATGTGAGGAATTTTGACAATATTCAGCTCATATGTCCAATAAAACTAAGGTAAAATAGTTAAGATTGAATAGACTATTATTCTATAATATCAAGATTAATAATCATGAAATAATTACATATTTATGCATAATTTATTCTTTTAAAACCAACCCTTTAATTTGGTTATGAAAAAAAACTATGATACAATTATAAAGATAGTTATCCCAATGTACATATTAGTAAATAACCATTTTTCAATCATCTTGATTCAATGAAATTTCATTTAAATCCAAGAAAAATGATAATTATATCATAAATATCATCTAGTTTCTATAATTACTAATACATATACCATCTATGTGATTTGGTAATAAAAAATGACTCACATTATATCACAACCCGTCCTTGGGGATGGTGCCGTGACTACCCCAAGCCCACCTTCCATAGGCCAGGGGATAGCGACTAGCACCAAATATTTAAATCCTGATGAATGGGAAGACATTTCCTTTATATAAGAAAAATAACACCACAGAGTACGAAAAATGAATTAAACACTAAGTAAACTGAGTACAAAAGTAAGTGTTGGAAAGTTAACGGGCCAGTATACAAACCCAACTGAAAGTGCAGTACAACTGAATAGTAATGTACAACAGCTGAAAGATAAAGCAACAACCAACAAGACGTCCTCTAGAAACCCAACGTGAAGGGTGGGTTAAGATGGTATCCTTTGCTCCTCGTATCCGTCCGTCCACACCATGTACGTACCGCCTGATAGTACACTTACAAGTACCATCCTGCTCCACAAGTCTCAACTACAATCCGTGATGTCCGTCGTCTGCATCCAACAAACGTAGTGCGGGATTAAACCGTGCAAGGGTGAGTAGAAGATACTCAGTAGGGACCCCGAGACTCCCAATGGTCTCCCAGAATCCGAAAAGGATAAACTTTAAAGGAAAGATACATAATGAAGTATCCACCAACACTACTTAGTTATATCCTCATACATATACCTAAGTCATCAATTCTAATTCGACTCCAACTTCTGAGCCCATGTTCAACCCAGTCCACATGGGAAAGTACAAGCCAATCCACACAAGAAATAACAAAACAATACACATTGGAAAGCAAGTAAATCATATCCAAGATAAAGATTGAAGGTCAAGACTCATCTCACACAGGTATACTACTCATGAAGAGGGGTGGAGATGATTGATGTAGCCTCTGAATCATCTCCTCTACCGAACCCACATAGGATCCAAGTACAGACGTCGTCGCTACCGAACCCACGTAGGATCCATGAACAGTAACCATGGTTGTTGAACACATGTAGGATCCAAGTACAGTCTTCCTCGCTTCCAAACCCACATAGGATCCATGTACAATCATCCTCGTTGTCGAACCCATGTAGGATCCAAGTACAATCGTCATCGTCGTCGCAGTCGCAGCCAACTTTAGGGTTCCCGCACACAACACGCTCTATTCTGGGAGGGTCTGATCCACGAGCCAAGGGGTTGATACATCAACTGTCACAAAGTCCAGAGTTGATGTATCACACAGTTTCATCATGTCAATAGGAACTCAACGCGATAGACAGCGCGTCAATCGAACGCCCAGTCTGAAAGTAATTGGCATTTCCGTTCGAGGGGCCTGGTTGGTTTTTCACCTAAAACCAACCCAACCATACTCTAGCTTTATCCAAACCTGGAGTGGAGTAATACGAAAGAATCATCTCACTATTCGGAATCCAACAAAGTCGAGGGCATGTCAATCGGACGTCCGGAACTCATGTTATAAGCGTTTCCGGTCCGAGGGCCTGGTTGGTTTCGTGTTCGAACCAAAACGTCCATACCCAAAATTATAAGAAACCTTGAGTTTAATATACCTAAACAACCGCCTTGATCCAAGGATCCCATTGCAACTAACGGTTCATCTATCAGAGGTTAGTATCCCATGATATGGGTGTTTGAACGAATCTCTCCGAAAATAGGGGGTTTGGGCCCAGTCCGACCCGGCCCAATACCCCCCGAGCCGACCTCACACAGGTCCATCCCAATTGGGTATGTCCCGGCCCGACTGGCGCGGCGTGACCCGGTGTGGGTGGCCCGGCCCGCACAGCCTGCAGCACGGCTCGGAAGCCGGCCGCGGTTCGGCTCGGCTCTCGGCCGAGCCGAGTGCGGGGGGGGGGGGGGGGGGGGGGGGGGGCGTTGCCCCCCTGATTTTTGAAATGGCTGGCCTTTGTAATAGCGGGACCCTTCGGGTCTCGCCTCCAGGTGGCGCTGGAGGCCGGCTCAGCCGGCCGTCCCTTTGGAAAGCCGTTGTGGCCTTAGGCCGTGGCTTCTGTCCGACCGGCGCGGCGCAACGGCGTCGTGCCCCTCCGCCGCGGCCCGCTTCTAGCGACAACCTTCTTTGGTCTCACCGGTGCGGTGTGACGGCGTCGCGCTTCTCCCCCGCGGCCCGCTCTGGCAGCAGTCCTCTTCATCCTCGGGCAGTGAAACGACACCGCATCGCCTCCGGTTCAAGTCACAATGAAGATACACAATGAAAGGGGAGGAGGATTGCCATGTTTGTGTAGTCCTATCCCCTCCCGTTATATCGATAACAAGTGGCCAATCATTAAAAAATGAGGATCGTTAAATAATACTTGAATTAAGAATTAACCGCTACCTCAAGACAAGTTGTCGAATGGTGAGCGTCGTAGAAAACAGCGTCGTGGGGAGGAAGTGGTGTCTCCCTTCCTTTGTCGCGAAGAGAAGATTATATGGCGTGACGTCGTTGGCGAGTTTCCGCATCGGTGCATCCTCTTTTGTCATGGAGGAAGAAGAGGACGGAAGAAACCGGGTCGCCGAGTCGATGATCCTTGAAGAAGTGTTGTTGTTCTTCGTTGAGGATTAGGTTCTTCAAGAGAAAAGAGCTCTCCCCAAATTCTAACTCAACAAGCCAACCCCATAAAAAAATAAGACTCCTCTTATTTTATTATTTCAAGCCATGCAATTCAAATTAAAAAAAATTAAAAATTGAATTCACTTAATTAATTAAACCTTGAGTTGTCTAAATAATTAAGTGATATGTTGGCATTATTAATGTGGAAGTGGACATGCCACATAATTAAATACAAGGGAGGTTTAAAGGGGTTTTAAGGGGTTATGAGGAATGTGAAAACATGGGGGCTCGTATGGGACCCACCTCACCTTTATCCTCTCAAGAGTAGTTAGTAACTAGTGGGTCCCACCCAAACTCCCATACTTAGGATACAACCACTTAGTAAAAGAAATAAAATTGTAACACAATTTTATTTTTACTTTTTATTTAATCCACGTTTTTTTTAAATCCTCCCAAGCAAACTCACCTTCGGTAAGGGTCCGCTTAAGCAAATACCGACGATGCGGTTCCATCAGTGCCCTCTGATTTCAATTTTGAGTACTGGTTCAAAAGATAGAAAAACCCACTCATTCATTCACTGAACGTACCCAAGATATACTTCAAAAATTGATTCCTGGCACACCGGGCCTCAAAATCAGGTGCCGTCAGAAACTACATACTCATAAAATCCCAAAGAATTTAATAAAAAAATTCCTTTAAATTTATGAGTCTTTACATTACTCCCACCTCGGGGATTTACGTCCCCGTAAAGCTATATCATAACCTAGAGAAACAGATGGGGGTATTGTGCACTCATATGAGCCTACCGCTCCTATGTGCTCTCCTGGAGGTTCTCGTGCTGAAACCTGATGCACACTAGAGGAATCGACCATCCATATAGGACCTGCTCTTGTTGATCCTCGATCTCCACCAGAACGTTCACAAATGTCTACCCGTCATCAAAGTCCAACTACACGTGATCAATGATATGCGTCGGGTCGTGCATGTATCTCCTCAGCTGAGATCCATGGAAGATGTCATGCACCCGGTTCAACTGAGGTGGAAGAGCCGGGAGATAAGCCACCTCACCGATCCTGCTGAGAACTTGTAATGGTCCGATGAAGCATAGAGATAACTTGCCACCCCATCCAAATCTTCGTAATCCATGTCGAGGTGAGACCCATAAGAAAACGTGGTCACCATCCTAGAACTCTAGTGGTCTCCACCTACTGTTAGCATAGGACTTTTATCGGCTCTGAGCAGTCCTCATCCGCTCCTGGATGATCTGTACCTTCTCCATCATGGCCTAGACCATCTCTGGTCCTACAAGTGTTGGCTCCCCAGGGACTGTCGAACACAAAGGTGATCTGCAAGGTTGGTCGTACAATACCTCTTATGGTGCCATCCCGATGGTGGAGTGGTAGCTGTTGTTGTACGCACACTCCACCAAAGGAAGACGATCCTACCAGCTGTGACCAAAGTCGAGGACACATGCTTGGAGCATGTCCTCGAGAGTCTGAATGGTCCTCTCCATATGACAATCCGTCTGTGTGTGAAAGGCGGTGCTCAGGGGTAGCTACGTCCCACTTGCCTCCGACAACCCCTTCCCAAGCAGGGAAGTAAATTGAGCATCTTGATCGGAGATGATTGTCGTTGTCACACCATGAAACCGTACAATATCTTGATCATAGAGGCATCCCAAGCTCTCCAGTGAGCCCTCATCCCTGATAGGTAGAAATTTGGCCAACTTGGTGATTTGGACGACAATCACCTAAATGGAGTCATGGCCTCTAGAAACACGTGGAGGCCCTGTCACTAAATCCATAGATATATGGTCTACGCTTGTCGTTGTTTGAAGTTTTATGTGTCCCAAATTAATTACCCATTCTTAGAACTTTAGTATAGCTTAAGTTCGGGGTCGATCCACAGGGAACCATGGCATGCATGAATTTAATTGAGTTAATACTTAATTAGGTTATGTATGAAAAATTTAGAAACAATTGGGTTGATTTTTGGGTTTTGATTTAAACTAAAATGATTTACTTTGTTGAATGGATACAGTTTGAAAGAAAACAACGGGTAAATTTAAGAGTTATTAGGAATGAAAATAAAAGACGTGTCGGGGTTGTGGTGAATAAAGAGTTCTTATGTAGATTGTTTAAATGGTTGTGCTGTTCAGAATAATTAAATCATTCAGGATATCATTTTGTTACAAGATTTCCTTGGTCCGGGTCCTCTTGTTTTGAATTAGAGCAGTTGACTCCTTGGTCCGGTAGTCAATGTCCTTAACTCTTTATTACGTCTAGTCCATTACTTGAATCGGTGAAAACCTTCCTATGGTCATGGATGTTTTCACTGTTACTTTTCTTTTGTATCGCTGAGAATCCTTTCCTTGGTCCGGCTAAGAATTCACAGATATATTAGACAGTGGTTTAAGAAAAGTAAGATGAATTACAACTATTCAAACACAACTATATAAATCAATATACAAATTATGATCCCATCATCCACAGCCCCAACACGAGGGGTTTAGTTACACATAGAATTTGGGAGAGAAAAAACACACGTGAAACCTAACGGATTCATCGAGTAGGTGTTGAGGAAGAGTATCAGAAGGTGGAATTGCAGAATAACAAAATGACGACACCTCGGTGGCTTTGGGAATGGTGATAACAGAGATTCTCTCTCCACCAATGGTTTTCAACTCCTAAATCTGTAGGCCAAGGCCTCATTTTATAGAAAAATAAAGTACACGGTGTGTAGAGAAAGTACACGCTGTGTACTTTTTGTCAACGCGTATTGGTGCCATTTTCTCCACTGGCAGGTGGCCGAGCATGCCGTTCTTGACTTTTTCACATGGTGCTGCCTGCAAGTTGAGTAAACACGGCATGTAGCGCCGCCATACACAGAGTGTAGCGCCGCCAGACCCTTCTAGAATAGCATACATAGCGTGTAGCGCCGACCCACACAGCGTGCATCTCTGCCTGGAGACATGGGCGTGTACTCCCTGCTTTGGTCAGTGTCCTTGACTAGATGTACACGATGTGTATAGAAAGTAAACGCCGTGTAGTTTCAAAAATTTTACAAACTTACCTTGATCCGTGTATTAAGCCAGAAAGCCCCTGCAAGTAAACAGATTCACCAAAATCAAAGAATATGTCCATGAAACCATATATATTTGCTGAAAACATGATTTTATCTTCAATTATATATGAGGAAATGTATACACAAATTAGGTGCATCAAATTCCCCCACACATAGTCGTTTGCTTGCCATCAAGCACAGTCTCAACATCTAATTAAGAGAGCCTATACTTTAAAAAGGAAGGCATTTAGTTAATCAAACGTATAACTGATAAAGTTTCTGAGGAAAAATTCTAAAAGGCACAAAAAAATTCAATTCATAAGATATTAAAATCATTCCTCATATATAATGTAATTAACTACTATCATCCTCTTTCAACACATTGTTCAACCTTTCAAAAAATAAGCATACCACTTGATAATTTACCTTTCCAGTTAAAATCACACTCCACACTCAAGATGATTTAAATTGAAGTTATGCTCAATCCAAGGCACATACATTCTCTCCATAGGTTTTCAAGATATATTGTTCTCCATTTCAGAAACATTGAATTAAAAAAATCATGAGGGCTTTGTCAATAAGGTTTAGATGTTTCTGTGGCTAAGGATTGGTAAGTTCAAATGTGATGTGAAAATAAATTCTGAGGATTGAAAAAGGATGGCTAATTCCTTTAAACAACATTGCATGATATTCAAAGTAAAGCTCAGTGAAAATACATCCATCAAAATCTCAGTCAAATGCTTTTTTAATCATTACCAACTCCCTTAGGTAAGTAGGGTTTATGGGCAAATAAGTATAAGGTCCCCTTGTTGTTTGTTTGTTGTTGTTGATGTTTTTAAACAACAAAACACAAGGGCATCCCTTATGAATACAATGAGTACATGTTTGGAACCCATTCTACCCCAAAAAATCAAGAGGCACTCCCCCACACTTTATTTCATGGTTGTACACAAAAATATGCCACGTATTGCCAACTCCCACTTTAAAGTTTAAATGAATAATCATGAAAAGTTTAAAAATAAATAGGGTAGGAAGGGAAATAGACTTGTAATGCGGCTTCCTATAAAGGTTGTTCATGGATTCAATGGGCTTAACTAAGATTAAAATGTAGGGTAGGTCTCAAGATAAAGGGGTTGAAACAATATAATGCCTCAGTCATGTTAAAGTAATTCAAAATTTCTTCATATTTTGAAAAGAAAAACTTGCAAATTCTGGTAGTGATGCATATCCTAAGAATCTCTCAAGAAAGAGGGTACTAGAAAAGAAATATGAAAAAGGGTTTAGAATACCTCTCAGTAGTGAAAAAATAATAAAGGGACAATCAGGTCATGACATGCATATAAATTATTAGCCTAATTAATGTAATTTAATCAAGGAAGAAAGTTTGTAATTGAAACTATATTAGCAATCATTTTAAAATACTAAAAAAACGAAAAATCATGTAACCTTTCCAAAAGTTCCTACTGATAAATCTAGAATATATAAGATTGATTAACAAAAATTGCTTTACATTTACAGATATAGAGTCTAATAATGATTTCTCCTAGGTTAGTTTAAGGGAAAAGACTAAGGTGAAAGATATAGATGATCCCCCACACTTAATACTGCACATGGTCCACCAATTGCAACACCAAGGTAAAGGGTGGGAAGCGGGGGAACATGGGGGACAAAATGAGGGAAAGTAGTGGAAGAAGTAAATCCAAAAAGAAAGAAAATAGAAATGGAAAAATACTCCCCTCGTGAAAAGTGATGCCGAAAGAGCTCCATTCCTATACCTGTGACTGTCGAGAAAAAAGAAGACTACAAACATGCATAACATCACAACACAAAAAATGACAGAAGAGATATATAAGATAAAAAAGTCACTATCATGGGGTCGCCTCAGGGGAGGCATCATCCTGTACAGAATCGGCCGGTAGAGACAGCACAAAAGCCATAGACGGGTGAGGCTCGGACTAGGTATTAGGAAGGGTGCCTGAAGAAGTCGGAGCCATAGGTGCTAGACTCGGGATCGGAAGCTCAGCAGTAGGCCTTGGCCCGGCAGAAGTGGCGGCAGAATGGCCAACGGAGGGAGCTCTAAGACCGGAGGGTCGGGGTCTGGTTGAGTAGGTTGTCAGAGTCGGATCCGACGACAACTAGACTCCTTGGCCTCAGTGGCAGAGGCTGGCCGCTTCCCACTCGAATGATCATGATCTGCCATATCCTGAAATAAAAAGAAAAAGAAAACAAAACAAAAGAAAAAATAGAAAATAAAACAAAGAAAATGTGAGAAAATGGGAAAATAAAGGTACACGGCGTGTATTCCAGAGTACACGGCGTGTAGTCAAAAATGGAGAGTATCCTGTGTCCTCTGGAAAGACACGCCTAGGGTGGAAAGAGACAATGTAATATGACACGGCGTGTACCGAACATACACGTCGTGTTCACATAAAAGTGCAGGTGGTCGTGTAACAAATGACCTGGCCATGTTTTTATCAGTTCAGAGAAAACAATACACGCCATGTAGGATCTGGACACGGCGTGGACTGCACACGAAGAACATGGCCGTGCATAGGGGGAGACACGGGCTGGCCACAGATAAAGAGGACACGGCGTGTACTGAACATACACGCCATGTTCTGGAACATGCGGTGATAGGCCGTGTTATACGCCACACACGAAGGGGCCAACACAAACTATGGACATGGCGTTTACCAAACACAGATACTGTGTAAATGAAAATGGTGTGTGAGACCATGTGCAAAGGTGTACTTAGGCACGATGAAATGGACACAGTGTGTACCGAACATACACACCGTGTATATTCAAATTTCTGAAAATTCATTCTAAGGCTGTGTTCATAAGTACACGGCGTGTGTTCTTCATTTCATGGCCATGTACTGCCGGAAGCTGAATGGTTGGCCGATCCGAAAAACACCATAAACAAGTCTAAAAATTTGAAACAAAGGGTGTAGAATGGTGTACTTGGATCGAGGATCACAATGTGAGAGGAATCAGAACTTGAAACACCCCAAATCGACGGATTTTCAAAAGGGGGTTCGGATGGCGTTCAGGAGAAGAAATGGGAAGAAGAGAGGAATGGGGCGGCTGTGCAACATAGCCTCAAGCCAGGTGGCCCACAACTTATATAGCTGAGGTACACGGTGTGTATGTAAAGTACACACCGTGTATCCTGTTTTTTTTTTGAATTATAAAATATAATTATTATAGTAAACTTTATAATGATTATTATTAAAAATAGAAATATTGACATATTCTGTTATACATATGCCTATACATGACGTATATCGGGAAATACACGTCGTGTATTTTAAAATAATAAAAATATTAGTACAACCTTTGGTCCGGTGCTTGGGGAGGGATTCGAACCGGTGATCAGCTGATCCGAACGGACGCCCTCACCCACTGGAGCAAATGTTGTTCTGCTGTTCATATTTATTTTATATATATATTTATTCTATACGGCCTATACACATGGAAATAATGAAAAGAACGATGTGTGGTTTTTATTTAGGAATGGATGGGGGTGAAGCGGGGAGATTAGCGCGATTCGAAACCGGGTCTTGTGAACCTGGTGTCGAGACTTTTCCAATCCGCAAACTTCACCCGCATGTAATTTCTTATTTTTAAAACGTTTTTATTTATATTTGAAAAATCATGACGTACATGGCATATATTAGAGTACAGGTCGTGTGGTTTTATTAAAAGATCAAATGATGGAAATGGGGCAGTTGTATGGATTCGAACCCGGGTCTTTTGAAACCGGATCACGATTCTAGCCAACCGGCCCATCCCCACCATGGGTTTTATTAAACACACACACACATATATATATATATAGATTGAAAATACCACACATGTTGTGTAATTAAAAGGAGGAACCCCGTGCGAAGGTAGTTCAGGAGGATTCGAACTGAGGAAAGCTCGAATAAACTCGAGTGACTTTGCCATCGGCACCGACATCATCCCTGGTTAGTTATTTGTTATTCTATAGATTTATACTATGAAGATTACAAATTAAAAATATAAGTACATGCCATGTATATAAGTGGGACACGGTGTGAAACCTCTGGGTTGCCTCCCCGGAAGCGCCTTTGTTTTAGGTCATTGGCTTGACCTACTTACCTTGCTTACCAGAAATCTACGGTGGATAAAGGTCCCAATAGTGCCCGCCCTGGCCATCTAGGAGTTGCAAGTTTTCTGGATCTTCTTCAATAGGAATGTTTGGAATGTTAAAATTATCAGAAATATAGGAACATTCCAGATCATCCACCAGGCGGTCATCCATGGTAGTTATTGCAGAACCATCCTCATGATCGGATGATGATGCCTGCTTGATGGCTTTGAGAACATTGTAGGAGACTCACTCGTCTCCTACCTAGAAAATCAGCTCTCCTTGGTGAACATCAATGAGTGCCTTCCCAGTTTCCATGAAAGGTCTTCCAAGTATAAGAGGTGCTTCCTGGTCATCCCCCATGTCGAGGATGATGAAATCAACAGGGAGAATCATCCTACCCACCTTGACCAGTACGTCCTCGAGTAGTCCCTTCGGGTGCTTGATGGATTGATCAGCAAGTTGTAGGGCGACATGAGTAGGCTTGAGCTTGTGGAGTCCTAGATTCTTGAAAACTCCGAGGGGCATAAGGTTCACACTGGCACCTAGGTCGCAGAGGGCCTTCCAAAACTCGCAGGATCCAATAGTACAAGGAATGGTGAAACTACCTGGATCTTAGAGTTTGGGAGAAATGGAATGTTGAACCAACGTGGAGCACTCCTTAGTTAGTGCAATAATGCCCAAATCATCCAACTTCCTTTTATTTGAGAAGATTTCCTTCATAAATTTGGCGTATGTTGGAATTTGTGTCTGGGCCTCCGGAAATGATATATTGATGTGGAGCTTCCTGAACACATCCATGAATTTGCTGAACTGGTGGTCCAGCTTCCTCTACTTCAATCTTTTCAGAAAGGGTAAGGCAGGCTTGAAGGGTTGGATTACTTCCTTTTCATTATTTTGTAAAGCCTCCTTCTACAGGATTTTGGATGAGGAGGGGTCGGTATTGGTACCTTTTTCTTCAACAGTGGGTGTGGATGCACCTTGCTGTGCTGATTGGTTCTGGTGGAGCTCTTTTCCACTCCAGAGCATAATATCATTGGCCTCCTCCCTTGGGTTCTATTCGGTGTTCCCTAGTAGTGTACCAGGCTGCCTCCCTGAGAGTTGATTTTCCAGCTGGCCAATCTGATTCTCCAAGCCTCGAATCAAAGCTTCCTGATTCTGGAACCGAGTCTCAGCAGTAGATATAAATTTAGTCATCAGATCCTCTAACCTTGAGGTGTTCCCCAGCTGAGGTGGTTGTTGAGCCGGTGGATGAGGTGACTATCGTGGCTGCTGTGGATGAGGTTTTTGATACCCTTGTTGCTGATAAGGACCCTGATGGTCTTGTTACGGTCTTTGGAATTGGTTCTGATATGGAGGTTGGTTGTAGTTGGGCGGTCGCTGGGGCGGAGGATTCTGCGATTGTTGGCCCCAGCCTATGTTCTGTTGATCTCTCCATGTCGGGTTTTGGTACTGCTGGTACTAGTTGGGCCCTCGATTCTGGGCAACATAACTCACCTCGCTCTTCTAGGTGCCTCCAGTTGAACTCGGGAATTCTCCCATGATGTTTTTATCACCACAATCACCGCATGCTGGGTGGTGCGCCGCATGAACTTGAGATGTTCCTTTGGGATTCAATGCGTCAATTTTCATGGACACAACATCCAACTGAGCATCTAACAATGTGGTAGCGTCAATATTGTGCGTACCTCACATTTGAGTCCCCCGATCGGATTTCCACTAGAAGCTGTTTGCTGACATATCTTCCAGTAGTTCGAATAGTTCTTCAGGGGATTTCCGCATCATCGTTCCTCCAGCAGCATCGTCCACCACAGATTTGGTATTCGTGGTATGTCCTCCGTAGAAGGTTTGGACTTGCATCTAGAGTGGGAGTCCGTGATGGGGGAATTTTCGTAACATCTCCTTGAAGTGTTCCCAGGACTCGTACAATGACTCGGAGTCGTGCTGCTGGAAGTTATGAATCTCATTGCGGAGTGTCACCATCTTGGATGGTGGGAAGTATTTGGACAGGAACGCCTGGGCTAGCTCCTCCCAAGTGAGGATAGATCGTTGTGGTAGCCCCTTGATCTAGTCCTTCGCCTTATCCCGTAGAGAATAGGGGAATAGGCGAAGACGGATGGCGTCCTCAGACACGCCATGGTACCGAAAGGTGTGGCAGATCTCCAAAAAGTTGGAGAGATTGGCGTTCGGATCCTCGCTGGCTAGGCCTCTAAATTGGACTGTGTTCCGGATCAGTTGCATGATAGCAGACTTGATCTCGAAGTGCTGGGCCTGGACCGGAGGATGAACGATGGCTGTATCAGCTCCATGAATCGAAGGATGTCCGTACTCCATAAGGGTACGTCTTGGAGGTTGTTGTTAATGGGGTGGAGCTTGCATAAAATGATCCTAAGGGGAAAAGTATGGCCGTGGGAAGAGTTTCTGCGGCGGCCGTTGGTAATCCCTTGGGAGGAATTCCATGAAGGCTCCAGGAGGTTGCTTAGGTAGACCAGCAGCAGGAGGCTACTGATCCTGGTACTGATCCTCAGTCGCAGCATCTACGGCTGGTGCTCCATCTTCCTTGTTCACCATGGGTTGTGGTTGATGGTTGTGAGTTTCTGTCCGTGTACGCTGACGATGAAGCAAGGTTCGTTCGATTTCCGGGTCAAGCAGAACTAATTCCGAAGACTCGGCACTTTTGGATCGTGTAACGCGTCGAAACATACACTTTAAATTATGCACAACACATAAACGAAAACCAGGCATAAAAAGGAAAAAAGAATAACGAAAATTTGAAATGAGATTTAGAAAAGAGATTTTTGATAATTTTTGATTTTTATGTTCACTTAAATCAATTATTAACACAATTTAAATTCTAACACTAAACGGGTTCCCCGGAAACGGTGCCAAAATTTGGTCTGCGCTTGTCATTGTTTGAAGTTTTATGCGTCCCAAATTAATTACCTGTTCTTAGAACTTTAGTATAGCATAAGTTTGGGGTAGATCCACAGGGAACCATGGCGTGCATTAATTTAATTGAGTTAATACTTAATTATGTGAAGTATGCTAAATTTAGAAACGATTGGGTTGATTTTTGGGTTTTTATTTAAACTAAAATGATTTACTTTGAAGAATGGATACAGTTTGAAAGAAAACAATGGGTAAATTTAAGAGTTATTAGGAATGGAAAGAAAATATGTGTTGGGGCTGTGGTGAATAAGGAGTTCTTATGCAGATTGTTTAAATGGTTGTGCTGTTCATAATAATTCAATCATTCAAGATCTCATTTTGTTGCAAGATTTCCATGGTCCGGTTCCTCTTGTTTGGAATTAGGGCAGTTGACTCCTTGGTCCGGTAGTCAATGTCCTTAACTCTTTATTAAGTCCAGTCAATTACTTGAATCGGTGAAAACCTTCCAATGGTCATGGATGTTTTCACTGTTACTTTTCTTTTGTATCACTGAGAATCCTTTCCTTGGTCTGGCTAAGAATTATCAGATATATTAGATAGTGGTTTAAGAAAAGTATGATTAATTAAAACGATTCAAACACAACTATATAAAACAATATACAAATTATGATCCCATCATCCATAGCCCCAACATGAGGGGTTTAGTTACACATAGAATTTGTGAGAGAAACGACACACGTGATACCTGACAGATTCATCGAGTAGGCGTTGAGGAAGAGTATCGGAAGGTGGAATGGCGGAATAGCAGAATGACGACACCTCGGTGGCTTCGAGAATGGTGATAGCAGAGATTCTCTCTCCTCCAATGGTTTTCAACTCCTAAATCTGTAGGCCAAGGACTCATTTTATAGAAAAATAAAGTACACGACATGTATAGAAAGTACACACTGTGTACTTTTCGTCAATGCGTATTGGCGCCATTTTCTACACTGGCAGGTGGCCGAGCACGCCTTTCCTGACTTTTTCACATGGATCTCCCTTCAAGTTGAGTAAGCACAGCGTGTAGTGCCGCTATACACGGCGTGTAGCACCGCCATCCCCTTCTAGAATAGCAGACACAGTGTGTAGCGCCGACCCACACGACATGCATCTCTGCCTGGAGACATGGGCGTGTACTCCCTGCTTTGGTCCATGTCCTTGTCTAGATGTACATGGAGTGTATAGAATTTACACGCCATGTAGTTTCAAAAATTTTACAAACATCCGTTCATCTGTGTATTAAGCCAGAAAGCTCCTGTAAATAAACAGATTCACCAAAATCAAATAATATGTTCATGAAACCACAGATATTTGCTGAAAACATGATTTTATATTCAATTATATATGAGAAAATGTATACACAAATTGGGTGCATCAATATCCCATCCCACTTACACTCCGGGACCTCTAAGGGTTGTACCAAGCCTTCTGGTACTCGGTGCTCTACCTTCACCAGCTGGCAGGTGAGGCATTGTGAAATGAACTTTGGCACATGCTTCTTCATAACCATCCACTAGTGCTATCGCCTGAGGTCCTGGTACATCTTCCCTACTGAAGGATGTACAACTAGAGTGGATGTGTGAAACTCTCTCAGCACCTCCTCCTATAATTCAATGGTTACCATGGTACGTCCTCTAAAAAGGATGACGTGCACTCCTCCTACAAGGAATCCATCAGGTACCTGTCCTGAGGATATCTGTGCACGTCACGTCTCATAGTCAATGTCCCCACACTGTGCCTCTCTGACCCACTGAAGTAGTGGGGGGAGTTACTGTAAGAGACTATAGAAAGGGTTCTCCATCTCTATCCACGTAGGATATCTACAAAGTGGCTAACTGTTCTATCACCTCTCCAAGTAGTTGAATGCCCGTCCTCCTGCAGAGAGCACCAGCTACTATGTTCTCATTTCCAGGATTATAGACTATCTCAAAGTCATAGTCCAGGAGGAACTCAATCCATCGCCACTATCCCAGGTTTAGGTCCTTCTGCGAGAAGATGTACCTAAGACTCTGGTGGTCAAAATAGACTGTAAAGCATTCATCTATCAGATAGTGCCGCCACATCTTCAGGGCGAAGACCACTACTGCTAACTCCAGGTCATGGGTATTGTAGTTCTTCTCATGTTGCCTCAACTGTCATTATCCATAGGCAATCACTGCCTACTCCTGCATCAGGACACACCTGAGTTCGGTCCCTGATGCATCACAGTAAACTACGTACCCTACGCCCTCATCTGGTAGCCTCAAAATGGGTGCACTGGTCAATCTCTATCTCAACTCCTAGAATCTCTACTGACATCAATTCGACCACACGAAGGGTTTCCCCTTCTTCATCAAAGCTGTGAGTGGTTCTAAAACTCTGGAGATGTATGGAACAAATATCTGATAGTACCCAGCCAAACCTAGGAAACTCTGCACCTCTGTCATGCTCCTGGGTGGCTCCCAATCTTGCACTGTCGCGATCTTCACAGGGTCCACCGCAAATCCCGCCTTAGGGATGATGTGTCCCAAGAAGTGGACTTCTCGAATCCAGAACTGACACTTCGAGAGCTAACTATAAATCTGGTTCCCTCGAAGTGTGTCCAGTACAACCCGCAAGTGGTAGGCATTCTCTTCCTCTCTAGTCGAGTAAACCAATATGTCATTGATGATAACTATGACAAATTGATCGAGGTAAGGCTGCAAGATCCTATTCATGAGACTCATAAACACTACGGGAGCGTTGTTTACACCAAAAGGAATAACAAAAAACTCATAGTGTCCATACCAACTCCTGAAGACCATCTTCTACACATCCTCGTCTCTAACTCTGAGCTGATGATAGCCTGACCTGAGGTCTATCTTCAAGAACCATCGTGATCCCTTGAGCTGATAGAAGAGGTCGTCAATGCTCGGAAGTGGATACTTGTTCTTCACGGTCACTTGGTTCAGGAAACGGTAATCGACACACAGTTGCAGACTCCTGTCTGCCTTCTTGGTGAACAATATCAGGGAAGCCCAGGGTGAAACACTAGGTCAGATGAATCTTTTGCCCTGCATGTCCTCCAGTTGTACCCATAGCTCTAGAAGCACAGCGGGATCCATCCGATATGCTGGAGTGGATATCGGGGATATCCAGGGGTACATGTCAATATATGATTCTACCTCTCTGCGAGGAGGTAGTCTTGGAACATCGTCAGGAAAAACGTCTTCATACTGATCCACCACAATACGAAAACTCGGACTCCACACGTGAACTTCTCCTAGGATGTGACTAGCCAACTGATGAGTGATAGGTTGTCCTCTCCTCTACGTGAGTCCATCCAACATTACAATGGCCCCCTTCTCACTGGTGAAGGTGAACTTGCTCCCATCAGCACGGACACCCCGCACCTTGCGCCTAATACAGTCGATCTGAGCATGGACCGTAGATAACCAATCCATTCCCAAGATGACATCGTAAGTCCCCGACACTGCTACAAGAAGATCATAGCCGAAGCTCTCACCTCCTAGAGTAAGCTCACACTTCCAAAACTAGCGCGTAATCATCGAGTCTGCTCTCGTAGGAGTCTCTAACCGTAAGGATCGAGCCAACGGCTCCGTCGGAATATCCAAGCTCCGAACAAGGGCAGTGGCAATGAATGAATGACTCTCTCCTGTGTCTATAAGAACTGCAGAAAGGGTGGAGTAGACATAGATAGTACCTCGAATCATCTTAGGTGCGCCGTGGTCATAGGCCTCCACTGCCTGAAGCTGAGCATGGCTCTGCCCGCCATATCCCTGTGGTCGTGGGTGGACCTCGTGGTGGTGGTGGTGGTAGAGCGTTAAAGAGTCACCCACCACCCGCTGCTCGGCCAGATCCTCTGCCTCGTCCGCCATCTCCCTGTGGACCGCCACGGTCGAACCTCTACCTCTGCATGGGTGGTCCCCCAACCGTCTACTGCTCCTCTGCTTGGCGGTTCGGACAGTCCTGAGCCATGTGGCCCTGTCATCTGCATGCATAACACTATTTGTGTCTCATATGACTCACTCTATTGCATGTGTCCCACACATCTGAACTAGTGTCTTAATGTTGTACACCTGATAGCCTGGTCCTCTTGGACCTCTGTGGCGTATGTCTACTACCAGCTATAGAAGACTCTGCTACGTGCTGCCTGCGGTAGGTCTCACTGCTGGTGAAGGCTCAGCAAAAAATCTGTCCACATGAAGGGCTCACTCCAGTACTACCGCCTGCGTCGGAATACTGAGGGAGATCATCGATGCCCTGATCTCATACCTCAATCCCTGCTCGAAGGTCCGGGCCTGCAAGAATGGGTCACATACCATGTCCATGGAGTAGGGTGAGAGATCAGTAAATCTCACAGAGTACTGAGCTACCGACATGCTCCCCTGCCGTATCTGTAGTAACTCCTAGATGCGCACCGAAAAGAGGGTGTCTGGAAAGAACTCTGATCGGAAAAGGATCTCGAAGTCCGACTAAAGGATAGATGTGTAGTCATGCACCTGGATCATCGAGCTCCACCATATACATGCTTCCGCGTGCAGGAGACTCTTTGAAAGGATAAAAATGAGATCAGCTGGTGTACCTATGAATCTGAAGACTCGAGAAACAGCCTCCAGCCAATCCTCGCCTGCCTGAGGGTCCGTATCCCCACAGAACCTGGGTGTTCTCTGACACTGAAACTCATGCAGTGCACTCAGGCGACATGCACTCTCAGCTTCTAGGGCTGGTGGCATCAGTGGCTCGGCAGGTAGAGGTAATGCCGGTGCCTCTGCTGAAATGGGGACCTACACCGAGGCCTCTTCACTCGGTGGGTTGTCGTCTCACACAAAGCTCGTAACCCTAGCTAGCTACCGTCGTGGGGCCATCCTGAAAAGAAACAGGTGGGCCATGGTTAATACAGTATACCTGGTGAGCTGACACAAATTAATCACAAGGAAAAGATTAAAACACACATGCAATCAATGTTTTCATTCATTGAGTCGGAAATTAGAAGTTAGGGTCCTAGTGTATGGATACATCAGCCGCTGCACCAACACTGGACTCCTTGGACTGATAACCACACTCAATACCCTAAACACTATTTCTTCACATAGAAGAAATTATCAAAGTCCCGAGTTCTGCGGTAGAACCGACTCCTTTGATACCAATTTTCCACGACCCGTCCTCGGGGCCCGTGTCGTGACTACCCCAAACCCGCCTTCCATAGGCTAGGGGATGGAGACTAGCACCAAAGGCGTAAATCCCAATAAAAGGAAATGAATTTTATTTATATAAGAAAACAAACACCATAGAGCACACAAGATGAAGTAAACACTATGTAAACATAGTACAATAGTAAGTGCTGGAAAGTAAACGGGCCAGTATTCAAACCCAATTGAAAGTGAAGTACAACTGAATAGTAAAGTACAACAGCTGAAAGATAAAGCAGTAACCACCAAGATGTCCTCTAGAAACCCCAACTAATGGGTGGGTACAGATGGTCTCCACTGCTCCTCGTATCTGTCCATCCGCACCGTGTACGTCCCGCCTCATAGTCCACCTCAGGGTACCGTCCCACTCCACGAGTCTCTACTACAATCAGCGCTGTCTGTCGTCTGCATCCAACACAACGTAGTGCGGGTGTAGCCCGTGCAGGTGTGAGTATACGATACTTAGTAGGGACCCCGAGACTCCCGAAGGGCTCCCAGAATCCACAAAGGATAAACTACAAAGGAAAGATAAAAAACGAATTATCAACCAACACTAGTTAGGTATATTCCCATACATATACCTAAGTCATAAATTCATGTTCGGCTCCAACTTCTGAGCCCATGTTCAACCCAGTCCACACGGGAAAGTACAACCCAATCCACATAAGAAATCACAACGCAATCCACACTGGAAAGCAAGTCAATCATATCAAAGATAATGATTGAAAGTCAAGACTTAGCTCACGCAGGTATACTACTCACAAAGAGGGGTGGAGATGATTGATTTAGCCCTTAAATAATCTCCTCTACCAAACCCACGTAGGATCCTAGTACAGAGGTCGTCGCTGCCAAACCCATGTAGGATCCAAGTTCAATAACCATCGCTGCCGAACCCACGTAGGATCCAAGTACATTCTTCCTCCTTGACGAACCCAGGTAGGATCCAAGTACAGTCGTCCTCGCTACTGAACCCACATAGGATCCAAGTACAGTCGTCATCGTCTTCGCAGTCGTAGCTAGCTATAGGGTTCCCGCACACAGCATGCTCGATTCCGGGATGGTCCGCTCCACAAACCAAAGGGTTCATACATAAACTATCATAAATTCCGTAGTTGATGTATCACAACATTCCATCACGTAAATAAGAACTCAACGTGATAGATGGCACGTCAATCAGACACCCGGTCTGAGAGTTATTGGCTTTTCCATTCCAAGGGCCCAGTTGGGTTTTAAGCTAAAATCAACCCGAACGTACTCCATCTACATCCAAACCTTGAGTGGAGTAAGCCAAAAGAACCATCTCACTAAGAGGAATCCATCAATGTAGACGACGTGTCAATCAGTCGTCCGGAGCTCAAGTTATAAGCATTTTTTCTCCGAGGCACCGGTTGGTTTTGTGTTCGAACCAACCCGGCCATATCCAAAGTTCTCCGAATGCTTGAGTGTAATATACTGGAACAACCGTCTTGATCCAAGTATCCCAATGTAACTGACGGTGCATTGATCGGAGGTCCGTATCCCAAGATATAAGCATTTGAATGAATCTGTACGAAAATATGGGGTTTGGGACCCGTCCGACCCGGCCCAATACACCCTGGGTCGGGCCGACCCAGCAGGCGCGGTGCGGCCCGGCTGGCACAGCACTGCCCGACTGGCGCGGCCCAGCCCAGTGCTGGCAGCCCGACACAGCGTGGGTGGCCCAACCCACATGGCCTGTGGCCCTGCTCGGAAGCCGACCGCGGTTCGGATCAGCTCTCGGCCGAGCGGAGTGCGAGGGGGGGGGGGGGGGTGCTGCCCCCTTGATTTCAGAAACAGCCGGCCTCTGTAACTGTGGGACCCTTCAGGTCCTTCCTCCAGGAGGCGCCGGCGGCCGGCTCAGCCACCCCCCCCCCCTTTGGAAAACTACTGCGGCCGTAGGCCCCGGCTTCTATCCGACCGATGCGGCATGATGGCACCGCGACCCTCCGCCGGGGCCCACTCCTGGCCGCAACCTCCTTTGATCTCACCGGCGCGGCGTGACGGCACTGGGCTCCTCCACTGCGGCCTGCTTCGGTTGCGGTCCTCTTCATCCATGCACGGTGCTACGACACCACATTGCCTCCGTTTCAAGCCTCAATGAAGATCAACAATAAAAGGGGAGGAGGATCAGCCATGTTTGTGCGGTCCGATCCCCTCCTGTTATATCGATAACAAGAAACCAATTATTATACAACGAAGATTGTTAAATAATACTTGAATGAAGAATTAACCCCTACCTCGACACAAGTTTTCGAATGATGAGCGTCATGGAAAACGGCGTCGCGGGGAGGAAGTGGTGTCTCCCTTCCTTTGTCATGGAGAGAAGATTATATGGCGTGATGTCGTTGGTGATTTTCTTCATCAGTGCCTCCTCCTTTTTCATGGAGGAAGAAGAGGATGGAAGAAACCAGGTCGCCGAGTCGATGATCCTTGATGAAGTGTTGTCGTTCTTCGTTGAGGATGAAGTTCATCAAGAGAAAATAGCTCTCCCCAAATTCTAACTCAACCAGCCAACCCCATAAAAAATAATACTCCTCTTATTTTATTATTTCAAGCAATGCAATTCAAATTACAAAAATCTAAAATTTAATTCACTTAATTAATTAAACATGAGTTATCTAATTAATTAAGTGATATGTTGACATTATTAATGTGGAATAGGAGAATCCACATAATTAAATACAAGGGATGTTTAAAGGGAGTTTAAGGGATTAAGAGGAATGTGAAAAGATGGGGGCTCATTTGGGCCCCACCTCACCTTTATCCTCTCAAGAGTAGTTAGTAACTAGTGGGTCCCACCCCAAATCCCAGACTTAGGATATAACCACTTAGTAAAAGAAATAAAATTGTAACACAATTTTTTTTACTTTTTATTTAATCCACATTTTTTTATAACCCCTCCCAAGAAAACGCACCTTCAGTAAGGGTCCTCTTAAGCAAATACCGACATTACGGTTCCATCGGTGCCCTCAGAATTCAATTCTGAGTACCAGTTCATAAGATAGAAAACCCGCTCATTCGTTCACTGAACGTACTCGAGCTAAACTTTGGAAATTGATTCCGGGAACACCGATCCTCAAAATTAGGTGCCGTCAAAAACTACGTACTCTTAAAATCCCAAAAAATTTAAGAAAAAAATTTCCTTTAAATTTACGAGTCTTTACAAATTACTCCATGAAGAGGATGTTTGTCATACACATGAAGGAAAATATGATTTTTCAATGTGTAATTAGGTATGAAATTATAAGATAATTTAATTTATATAATTTTTAATAATTTAGGAATATCATATTAAAAAATAAAATAAAGCATAATGAAACTTCATGAGCCATGATGATGGAAACCATATTACATCTGTTCATGAGGCAATAGTTTGTCGTACACATAGTCTATGATTTTGTTTCCCATTTGATGGAAGAGTTTATTGGATTTTTTATTCCATAAAAATAATAACATAATTTTATACAGTAGATATTCATGTTATTATATCAAAATTATTTATTTTTATTTTATGGATGTGATATAAGAAATAAAACCATGATGTTGGGTTGAGAAAAATACCTCTTTTTCAGACCATATATAAAAGATTTTACCTAATGACAATATAAATTCAAATTTTGATCAAAAAATGACTATTATATGAGGTAATGGGAGTAAATAATTTATTTTTGTAGGATTTTCTGAAGAAAATTTATTTTTACTTTTGGAGTGTATAGAAGAGGGGTTTTCATATTTATTAGGAAGGAGGAGTGAAATTTTTATAAATAACCAAACCTATAAAATAATAAGAATTCGTCCTCAATAAAAGGTACCAAAAAATTATAAATATTGGATTAGAGGGTAATATGTTGAATAAAAACATCCACCATTCAAAAATGACAATTTTTTCTTACATGTTATTTTATTTACCTATGTGGTAACTCATGTATGTGTTTTTTGTTTTCTAACAAGTTATATTGTATTTTAATATTTTAACTATTCATTTTTGAAAAAAATTATGTTAAAAATATTATTATTAATAATATGGAATAGATTTTATCAAATTATTTTAATTCAAATTTAATAATGTAATTTAATCTTTAAACTATAATCGTGTAAAAACGAGTTTTAAATAAATTTTATTTTCGTGTTTCAAATGATCTGAAGTTAACTATTTTTAAAGTAATCATAATTATAAGTGTTTAAATTCATTTATATATATAATTTAAACAATTAATTTCAATCATATATCATTAGGGGTTATTTTAAATAATTTAAATGGATAAAAATTATTCACTTCAAAATAGTTTTCAGAAAAAATGCATTTTTAAGATTAAAAATAATCATATTCCAAAATATCGTACAAATATAATTTAAATGTAAATAATTGGATTTAAAATTACTTAATAAGACATATAAAATATTTAAATGAAATTATATTGATGAAAATTATTTTAAATTAAGAAATATTTTAAAAAAGGATTGTTTTACAAAAAAACAGTTTTTTTCACTACTCAATGAAAAATAAATATTTTTTGAAAGACTCCAAAAATTATTCATATGATAATATTGATATTATGATTAATAAAATTATATTTATATTATAAAGAAAATTCTAAATGTTCATTAAATAAAATTTTATATTTTCTCGTAAAAATTAATAAAAATTATTTCTCATAGAAACATTTTTTTAATTTAAAATATAATTATTAAAAGATGAGTGCATATTAATTAATAAATTATCAATAAATTAATATTTAATATGAAATTTATATACATTTCATAAATCATTAAATTTTATTCATACGGTCCAATTTTATGGCAAGGTAATAATGATTATGTTTAAATAATAATAATTCAATAGTGTAGAATAGTTTGTTTAAACTCGATTGTAAGAACTCGGATCTTCGTTTCAGTTATGTCTTTCCTTTTCTAGAGTTATTGAGAATTTTTGGAGATTCTGGAAATTTTGGAAGTACACACCCTGTACATTCTGAGTACACGTCGTGTACTCTTCTCCCACTCGAAGTCGTGTGATGGCCGTGTCCAGGCCACACACATGGTGTGTATGGGTGACGTGGAGGCCAATTTTTGCGGAGTACGGAAAAACCCACTACACACCATGCACTTTAAAAATACACTGCATGTACTTTTATTTTTTTCACTAAATGGACCGGGGTCCCACCTAATCACCATAATTGTCTTCTTCTAGGTCCAGTTTATATGAGAGCATCCCATACGACCAGATCTTTCCCAATCTCCGGCCTCTCCGTTTGTTATCTGATTCGAGCACAGTCGATTGCGGTGGAAGCACAACAGTGAGTTCTTCCTTCTGCTTGAGCCTTGTTTTCCAATTCTTCTTCCTTCTCATGTTATCTAAAGTTGAACATTTTGTGCGTTTTCTCAGATCTACAACATTATAAGGAGAATCAGTTGTGGTTCAAGTATATCGATCTCCTAGGATCAAGGTAGGTGTTTTGTGCCTTACCGTTCAATGTCCTTGAATTTTATGTGCAAATTTCACCAATACCTGTGAATGGGGTATTACGTGTTTACCATTTTACCACTGTTGTTTTCCTGCCTTTCTAGTATGCTTGAGTAGAGGTAAATTTATCATTTTGGAGGATAAATTATTTTTCTTGAATGTATTTTCCTTTCTTTATTCTATTTACGACCTTTGGGTCTCGTTTTCCTTTGGATGTTACACCTGTTTTCATGCCTTTGTAGTTATAAGTTTAAGTGAAACTCATTTCATGCTAATTGGCTTGTAGATTGGTTAGCTAAGTAGCTCTATAGGTTTACTTTATCCTTATAGCATTATTATGCACTGACTAGAACAGGGCTGAGAGAACCTGGTGCTATAGACTATAAGGGATAGACCGAGTGAGCTTCCCATAGTGTCTTAGATATTACATACTACTGAGGTGATGGACTGAGTGAGCTCCCAGAGAGTCTTGGATTTTATAGACTACAGGAGAGTAGACCCAGTGAGCTTCCTTAAAGATTCATACATTGTTTGAATCTCTTTAAGAACCATCCTAGTCTAGAGGGGGAATTGACTAAGTGAGCTTTCTCAGAGAGTCTGTGGTATACCTGAGGCTACAGGAGGAATTGACTGAGATAGCTTCCTCAGAGAGTCTCTAGACCTTGGATCTAAAAGGGTTAGACCATGTGATCTTCCTCAAGAGAGTCCCTGACTACCATAGACTATAAGTGGAATTGACTGAGTGAGCTTCCCCAGAGAGTCACATGAATTCATATGACCAAGCCAGAGGGGTTAGGATGAGTGTACTGCCCAAATGGTTTTGATAATTCTTATATTGGACCAGAGGGGATGACTGCGAGTGCTTACAAGAGGGTTTCTGTCTTGTTAGCTATTTGTTTCAATGCTACTGATTTGGTTGTGGATTGATTGCTGCTATGTATCATCCTGTTTTACTGCCTATTGTTTACTGCCTACTAGTTGCTATTGTTGTTTACTACTTATTGTACTTTTACCTGCCATATACTCACCGATTGTTAGGAACAGAACTTCAGGTGGCTTCCCAGTGGGATGTTATCTCACACCCTGTTTGGGACATGCTTTTGGGCCCAAGAAGACTATTTTGTTGCAGGTAGAGACAAGGGCAATCACCCTTTGACTTCTGGAACTTGATTACTTGGAGAAGGAGAGCATGGGACCGAGTTTTGGATCACAATGCTGAGGAGCTATTTACTTTTATTTTTGTACTTGTTTTGGTAATGTAGTGTTTTACATCATTGTGACTTGTTTGGTTGTTTTCCTAGTTATGTATCGTGCATCATTTCATATATACATACGTGCTCTAGTTTTTTGATTTAGTCTTCCGCTGTTATATCGTTGGTTATTACTACTTCTGCTATTGTATGTTTATTCTTCTTCTGCTGTGTACTCTACCATTGAGGGCATAGTTTTCCCACTATCACACCTAAATCCCTCACTTCTAGTCGGCAGCCTCTGGCGTTTGGGGAAATGCGCTTGAGGCCATGTGACCAACATGGTATGGGGCACCTCTGGGTGGCTTCCGGAACTGGGATGTTACAAAGTGGTTTCAGAGGAATTCTTTTCTCTTGCTTTACTGTTTGGAGACTTTAGCCAGGGATAGGATGGATTCAGTACTTGGTAATAAGCTATGCCTAAGAGTAGCTAACCCGTGTACAGGGAAAAGCCACACTACCTCATTTATTGCAGTTTTCTAGTTTTGAGAATTTACGGTTGATACGATTTCACCTAGAGATATTCACATGCTTTGTACTGTTATTGTTTTGATATTACAGTTCTATTTCTGTCGCAACCCGATGAGATGAGGGTATTCCTTATCATGCATCATATATGAACTTTTAGAAATCACATTCCATGCATTCTTTCCATGCCATTTAGGGTGCATTAGCGATTTCATGTTGTTTTGATAGAATTTGTGTAGATTATGCAAGCTGTTATGATAGAATCTTGATAGAATATCTCCTACTTATTAGAGAATTTTTTGTATTGTACTTTGTTTAAATGAACGCCAAATCTTGATTCTTGAGGTGTTATGGGCCCTCTTGAATTGGAAATTGGTGGATCATGATCATGTTTTCTCTTGTACCTGACTGGAGGGAATTCCAAGCTTTTATTCACGGGGAGTATGGGCCCTCACAGATCGGAAATTGGAACCTCTTTGCCTTGTTTTCCGTGTTTATGGGTTTCTGTGCAGTTTTTGAGCTACTTCCCAGAAAAACCTAGAATACACGGCGTGTACTTTCTTGGTTACACACTGTGTAGTTTTTAGGTTGTGTTACTGACTGTGTGTGCAGGAACACGGTGTTGTGAGAATAACGTCAGGAGCACGCCGTGTATAGTATGTACACACCATGTAGTGTAGAGCCTTGTACCAGGATGTTTCACTAACAACATGGGTTGGGGAAGCTCGGGTAGAACACCACGTGTTGTAAAGGAACACGCCGTGTAGTTCTATCCAGCTACCCAGTCGTGTCACGAACAACATGGGCCGATGTGACCTTCTCTTAGACACGCCATGTTGCTTTTGGAACATGCCGTGTAGTCTTGCCCAGGTACCCAACCGTGTCACAAACAACACGAGACGGTGTCACCTTCTTCTATACATGTCGTGTTTGGTCAAAACACACCGTGTAAGGGCCAGTCATGCAGACGGTTGTGTAACTAACAACACGGGCCGTCAAGTCATTGTCTAGTACACGCCGTGTCCCTAGGTAAAACACCGTGTAGTCTAAGGTTAGTTTGAACTGTGTGAGTTAGCCATGTAAAGAGACTCAAGAAGAGGAGTAGTCTTCAAGTACACGTCGTCTGTTGGGTCAACACACTGTGTAGATTGAGGTGTTACACGACCTGTAGGGTAGGGGTACACACCCATGTCAGTGGATTAAGGAAACACACCGTGTAGTTTTTATACAGGCCGTGTAGTCGTGTTTTGTAAACTTGTGTGTTTTTCTTCCCCTATTCCTGTTTTGTGCTGTTGTGTTCTCTATCCTCATTTTTTCTAATCTAAGGTATACTTTTGATCTTTCGGAGCTATGCCTCTGAGACATCCTCCGGATGTATGTCTGTCGTTAGGTAGTGATCAGATGCCAGATATGGTTGATTAAGGACTTCCTACCTATCCTCCAGTCGAGACATCCTTGTAACTAGCTGTCATACCAGTTGCAGGTGCTGATGCACAGTTGAGGGAGGACTTCCTGAGGATGATACATACCTTATAGGGAGTTCCGCCTCCTGCCCCATCGATGGCTGATTTGATGTGGGTTTTCCAGTAGCAGTATCCTTATACTTTTTTAGGGGATGGAGGACCTCAGGATACATAGTCGTCGATAGAGGCCACACAAACCATATTTGAGAACCTAAATATCCCTATAGAGAAAAGGGTAAAGCTGTCTACTTATATTCTCCAGGACACTACCAAGAGGTGGTGGGAGGCGATCTCACGGTCAGGGCATTAGCAGGATATGTCTTGGGATGAGTTTCGACGCACCTTCTATGAATACTTCTACCCGGAGACCCTGAGGGCCGATCGAGCTCAGGAGTTTATGAGTATGCAGTAGGGTAATCTCTTTGTTATGGAGTACTCGTATCATCTCACTGAGCTGCAGCATTTCACACTGATTCCAGCAGGTGATGAGTTGTTCCTTGCTAGAGAGTTCAAGTACTATCATAGGTAGGAGATCCGTTCCCAGGTGAATATCGTCCAGTTGACTTCAAAATCATCCATCGTCAACCAGGCACTGATCACTGAGCACAATCTAAGAGATTCTGGAGCAGTGAGCCAGGGCGGTTCGTCATCCAGAGCTGGTGTTCCTCCTATGGACAATAGGAAGCATCGCAGAGAGTCTTCTCAAGGAGATCGAGGTTTGTAGGATGCATCTTCTGGCAGCCAGGATGTATGGTACAAGTGCAGTTGGAGTGGGCATACTAGGCCTCAAGTGCCAGAGAGATCTTATGGAGTGCCGGTCTTGCGGCAAGATGGACCATCTTTAGTGCTTCTGTCATATCTTCTCACCTTCAGCTGGTGGTAGGGGTTCCTCTATGACCCTGCATTCTGGAGATGCTTCACCAATTTACCACCAGTCCGGGAACATGAGTTCTTTCGGCCCTTCAGGCCGAGGTGGAGGTTGGGGCCGTGGTGGTCAGTCACCAGGTCATCAGCGACAGTAGAGTAGATCAACTCAGAGCGGTCATCCAGGGGCACAAGACTACGATGCAGTTAAGTCTTTCGCCGTGGAGCAGACCTATCAAGGGTGGGATCCCGAACCTTCTACAGTGTGAGGTGCGATCTTAGTACCCTCAGTTTTATCTTCATCTCTTTTCGATATTGGTGCTTCCCATAGAATTATCTCTATTGCGGTTGTGGAGAGCCTTAGGCTCTGTATCTTTTCGTTTTCCTACTTTGTTTACTCTTGACACACCATTGGGAATGAGGGAAACTAGCATACGACAGTGCATAGAGTGCCCTCTCGAGGTTGTGGGGTGTCATTTCTTATGGTACCTCTTTGTCCTAGAGATTACGAGTTATGATGTCATTCTCGGTATGGCCTGGTTGGTTCCCTTCCAGGAAGTCGTCGATTGCTATCACCGCAGGGTGAGTTTCATATAACCAGAGGGCATATCTTTCCTTCATAGAGGCGAGTGAGATGTCCAGGATGGTAGAGATGGACTAGAGCATCATGGGCTAGGGAAAGTTACAGCCCAGATTTCTGGTCTTTATCTGGATGACCGGGGGACATCACAGTTATACTTTTCTCCAGTGGTGGATCGTTTCAGGGATGTCTTCCCAGAAGACTTTTCAGGTTTACCTCCAGAGCGTGAGGTAGACTTCTCGATTGAGCTCGTTCTAGGAGAGGCACCAATGTCCATTCCTCCTTACAGGATGGATACACCTGAGTTGCAGGAGCTCAAGAAGCAGTTAGTGGAGTTTTAGGAGAAGGGTTTCATCCGACCCAGTACTTCTCCTTGGGGTTCACATGTCCTGTTTTCAAAGAAGGAAGACGGTACCATTCGGATTTGTGTGGATTATTAGAAGCTGAACCAGTTTACGGTCAACAACTGATTTCCCTTGCTGAGGATCGATGACCAATTTGATCAGCTTCTAGGAGACTAGGTGTTCTCAAAGATTGACTTGATTTCCTGTTATCATCAGTTGTGCATTAGACCATCAGATATAACTCTGACATCTTTCAGGAGAAGATATGGTCTTTTCGAGTATATAGTCATGTCGTTCGGTCTTACAAACGTGCCTAGAGTCTTCATGGAAATGATGAACAGAGTGTTCCATCCGTAAATAGACTCTTTCATCGTAGTCTACGTGGCCGACATCTTGGTGTACTCTCACACTCGACACGACCATGCCACACATCTTGAGATCGTTCTGAGTACACTGAGAGAGCATCGGCTGTATGCTAAACTCTCAAAGAGCCACTTTTGGATGGATCAAATTCAATTCATGGGTCATGTTATATTGGAGAAAGGAGTGTCGGTGGACCCAGAGAAAGATATAGCTATAGTTTCCTGGGAGAATCCGAAGAACGTCTTTGAAGTGAGGAGTTTCCTAGGGCTGGACGGATACTACAGACGCTTCATTCCAGATTTCTCGTGCCTAACAACACCATTGACAGGTCTTACCAAGAAGGGGTTGAAGTTTTTATGGTCATATTCTTATGAGTCAGCCTTTCAGTAGTTGAAATGGTGGTTGAAATCAGCACTGATACCAGTCTTGCCAGAGCCAGGCAAGGGCTACACTATTTACTATGATGCTTCAGGTATCGGGATGGGAGCTGTGCTCATGCAGGGATATGGAGTCGTTGCGTACGGGTCTCGGCAGTTGAGGCCACACGAGTGGAACTACCCGACACACGATCTGGATTTGGCAGCAGTTTTTCATGCCTTACGTTGTTGGAGACACTATCTACTGGAGAGCACTTTGTGGTTTTTACGGACCACAAAAGTCCCAAGTATATCTTCACTCATCATGATCTAAATCTAAGACATCATAGGTGGGTAGATTATCTTCATTCCTTTTATTTCAAGCTTGCCTATACGCTAGGAAAGGGAAATGTAGTGGCAGATGCATTGAGTAGACGAACTCAGATTCAGGCAGTTCAAGAGGCCAGCAGTGAGTGGAAACTTTTGCCTCTGTTCTCTGAGATGAATCTGGAGGTGCATGACAGGCAGGGACAGACCTTTCTTTCATTTGTGGTTATTACCTCTACACTTATTGATTGTGTAATAATGAGGTAGCTATCAGACTCAGAGGCCTTGGTCCTATGGGAGAATGTGTCAGGAGGGGAACCTCTTCCTGGATGGATAATGGGTGAGGATGAGATCTTGCATTTCTAGGGATGCGTTTGGGTGCCAACAGACATACGCAAGGGGATGATGCAGGATTTCCATTCCTCAGTGTGGGAAGTTCATCTTGGCGTCACCAATATGTATCATGATCTACACCACTGGTATTGGTGGCTAGGTATGAAGAGGGATGTTGCTGGTTTTTCCATGAGGTGTTCTACTTGTCAGCAGGTAAAAGTAGAGGATCAGTGACCAGCAAGGCTCTTACAGCAGTTACCCATTCCAGAGTGGAAGTGGAACGATATCTCGATGGACTTCGTGACCGGGTTACCGAGGTCACCTCGGGGAAGTGATGTTGTTTTGGTCATCGTCGACAGGCTTATGAAGGTTGCACACTTTTTACCATTCAAAGAGACCTTCAGTGTTGATGATCTGAGATGACTGTACATTTGAGAGATTGTACGACTACATGGAGTTACACACTCTATTATTTCAGACAGGGATGCACAGTTTACCTCTCGGTTTTGACAGGGACTTCAAAAGGCTTTGGGTACACACGTACTTTTAAGTAGCGCATCCCATCCCCAGACTGATGGCCAGTTTGAGCGCACGATCCAGGTGCCTGAGGATATGCTCTAAGCTTTCATTTTAGACTTCGACGGTTCTTGGGAGAAGCATATACCTCTTTTGGAGTTCTCCTACAACAATATAATTCATGTGACCATTCAGATGGCACCATTCGAGGCTCTGTATGGTAGACCATGCCAATCACCCTTATGCTGGCTAGAGGTAGGAGAGGCAGCTTTGCTAGGACATCATATTGTTCAGGGGACCTCATCTTGTTCGGGAGACCTTAGAGAAAATGGAGTTTATTCGGAATAGGATGGATAAACAGAAATCTCGGAAGAAGTCTTATGCTGATCAGCAGGGACGACCTTTGGAGTTCGAGGTTGGAGATCAGGTTTTTCTGCGTGTCGTACCGAGGTTGGGACACAAGAGGATTCAGAGACAGGGTAAGCTTTCACCATGGTACGTCAGGCCATTTGTGGTGTTCGAGAGATTCGGGCCAGTCGCCTATCGGTTGCAGCTACCTCAGAGGTACTGGGCTATGCACGACGTCTTGCACGTCTCTCATCTCCAACGTTACTTTTCAGACCCATCTCATGTCTTTCAGCACGAGGAGGTTGAACTCGAAGCGGATGCGTTGTTTGAAGAGAATTCTATCCGGATAGTCGATCACCGCACGAAGGTTCTCCGAGGCTGGTCAATCCATCTAGTATGACTGTTATGGTATCATGGGCGATTACAAGACGAGACTTGGGAGAGGGAGGCTGAGGTTTGATCGTAGTGGCCGGAGCTCAAGGTTTCTTCTTCTATGCCCATCTAGGGAAATTCAGTGACGAATTTATTTCAGGGGGAAGTTTGTAAGAACTCGGATCTTCGTTTTAGGTATGTATTATCTTTTTTGGAGTTTCTGAGCATGTTTGGGTGATTCTGGAAATTTTTTAAGTACACGCCGTGTACTTTTTGACTACACGCCATGTACTATTCTCCCACTAGAAGCCGTGCGCTGGCCGTGTCCGGGCCACACACATGGTGTTTAGGGGTGACGTTGAGGCTGATTTTGGCGGAGTACGGAAAAACCCACTACACATTGTATACTTTAAAAATATACGCCGTGTACTTTTTTTCACTAAACGGACCACGGTCGCGCCTAATCACCATAATCATCTTCTTCTTGGTCTGGTTCATCCGACAGCGACCTGTATGACTGAATCTTTCCTGAACTCCTGCCTCTCCTTCCATTCTTCGATTCGAGAATGGTCGATTGTGTTAGAAGCGCAACGATGAGTTCTTTATTCTCTATGAGCATTGTTTTCCAATTTTTCCTTCTTCTCAAGTTATCTAAGGTTGAACGTTTTGTGTGTTTTCTCAGATCTACGATGTTATAGGGAGAATCATCCATTGTGGTTCATGTATATTGATCTCTTAGGATCGAGGTAGGTGGTTTGTGCCTTACCATTCAATGTCCTTGAGTTTTATGTGCAAATTTCACCAATACCCGTGAATGGGGTATTGTGTGTTTACCGTTTTACCTCTGTTCTTTTCCTTCCTTGGTAGTATGCTTGCATAGAGGTAAATTGAACATGTTGGAGGATAAATTGTTTTTCATGAATGTATTTTCCTTTCTTTATTCTGTTTATGACCTTTGGGTCTCTTTTTCCTTTGGTGGGTACACCTGTTTTCATGCCTTATGGTTATAGGTTGAAGTGAAACTCATGTCATGCTTGTTTCCTTGTAGACTGTTTAGCTATGTAGCTCTATAGGTGTACATTAGACTTATAACATTATTATGCACTGACTGGCATGGGGCTGAGAGAACCTGGTGCTATAGACTATAAGGGATCGACCGAGTGAGATTCACATAGAGTCTTTGATATTACAAACTATAGCGGGGATTGACCGAGTGAGATCCCAGAGAGTCTTAGATTTTATAGACTAGAAGAGGGTAGACCGAGTGAGCTTTATCAGAGAGTCTTATATTATTTGAATCTCTTTAAGTGCCTTCCCAGGATAGAGGGGAAATTGACTGAGTGAGCTTCTTCAGAGAGTATGTAGTATACCTGAGGCTATAGGAGGAATTGAGTGAGATAGCTTTCTCATAGAGTCTCTAGACCTTGGGGCTAAGAGGGTTAGACCGCGTGATCTTCTTAAAGAGAGTCCAAAACTACCCTAGACTATAAGCAGAATTGACCGAGTGATCTTCCCCCGATAGTCTCAAGGATTCATATGACCAATCCAGAGGGGTTAGGCTGAGTGCACTGCCTAGAGGGTTGTGGTACTTCTTGGATAGGACTGGAGTGGATGGCTGTAAGTACTTCCTAGAGGGTTTCTGTCATGTTAGTTGTTTGTTTCACTACTATTTATTTGGTTGTGGATTTATTCATGCTATGTATCAACATGTTTTACTTCTTATTGTTTACTTCCTACTGCTTGTTGTTGTTGTTAACTGCTTATTGTACTTTTACCTACCATATACTCACCAACAGTTAGGCACAGATCTTTCGGTGGTTGCCTACTGGGATTTTATCTCACATCCTATTTGGGCCATTATTTTGGGCCCAAAAAGACTATGTTGTTGCAGGTATAGACAAGGGAAAACACCCTTCGACTTTTGGAACTTGATTGCTTGGAGCAGGAGAGCATGGGACTGAGTTTTGGCTCACGATGCTGAGGAGCTGTTTACTTTTATTTTTGTAGTTGTTTTGGTACTGTAGTGTTTTCAGCATTGTGACTTGTTTGGCTATTTTCCTAATTATGTATCATACATCATTTCATATATACATATGTGCCCCAGTTTTTTGATTTAGTCTTCTGTTGTTATATCATTGGTTATTACTGCTTCCTCTATTTTATGTTTATTCTTCTTCTTCTGTGTACTCTACCAATGAGGGCATAGTTTCCCCACTATCACACCCAAGGCCCTCACTGGTAGTTGCTATCCTCTAGCATTTGGGGAAATGCGCTTAAGGCCATGTGACCAACAGGGTATGGGGCGCCTCTTGGTGGCTTCCAGAACCAGGACGTTACATCGATGTTGTGTGTTTTATAATACATCCATAATAATTTACTTTTGAAAATAATTTGGTTTTACATTATACCTCCTAAAAGAAATTTAATACTTTCTATTTTATAATGATTGTAGTAATAAACTGTTTGACATTTCAAATTTCCTTTATAGAAAACCCACAAAGTAAAAATGGTTAATAAATAAGTTCATTTAAAAATAGTGAAATAGAAATTCACAGTCATCGCATAACTAGTTTCACACAGAAGTGATTATTTTTCGGAAGTGAATATATGAATTCGGAATTCTGTTCTATTTTGGAGATAATGTGTTAATTATTTTTATGTGTAAAGAGAACATTAATTTATATAAAACTAATATCATATATTTTTCAATATAAATTTTCTAATGATTAGGGATAATTTTACCATATAGAATCAGAAAACAATTAAAAAAACTAATTTTAAAAGTATATGTTCATATTTAAATCATTGTTTCCACAATTTATTTTTTATAACCAAACTATGAGAGTTTAGGATGAATATTTCATTCAAGACATAATAAAATTAAATTATAATGGATCAAATGATTCAAAAAAACAATTAGTAATATATTCCCCATTTTTATAAATATGAACCAATATGGGAAATTTTTAGCACAATTCGAGGTAATAAAAATGATAATAAATAACTAAATCCAAATTTCAAATAAAATAATTCCATAATCCTATATTTAAAATAACCACAATAAAATTCTTTTTGTTTATCCCAAATCACATTTCTTCTTAGTCAACATATTAGACAGAAGGGTTACACAAACCTAATACCAAAAAAATATTTACCAAATTACCATTAATCAATTCAGAATCCTAAAATTATTAATTATTTGACGCTAAAAATATAATTCTAAAATCATCTTAGTCCCTATCCATAAAACAAATTATGTAAAATAGTCATACACACCAATCCATCATATAGGTTAATGGTATGTTCTGCACCATTATCACCCTTCTATTGTGGGTCTAATCCCCATAGCCATTCTATATACGATGTGCTCAAGAATAGCCTATAGGATGTCAAATTTAAAAAAATTGAAAAAATGTTATAATCATATTCAAAATTCAACTTCATCCTATAACGTTCTCATGAATACAATAAAAATATTAAACAAATTATTATTCATAAAAATAACTATATGTTTTTCTATTCAACTAATTTGTTTCTAAAAAATAAATAATTCTTAATTTATATAATTATGTTAATGTAAATTATGTATCAAATATTATATTTTATTGAATTAATTGTTCTCATAAAATACATTATCTTATCATAAATCACATGTACAATTAAATACTACAATCAACAAATTCTATAATATTATTTATGATAAACAACAACAGAAATATTTATAGAAGATTAAATATTATCACAACTTGATTACCATTAATAAAAATACATTAACCAAATTATTCTCTATTTCTGACACCTAATCACTTCATTCATTCCACTTCAATGATTTTCATAAAATAGATCATTCAAAAATGATCATCGTTTTATGGTATTGAATCAAATTATTGCTATGTTCCCCATATCTATGACATTAAACTAGTAGTGGGTACATTGTTTGAACTTTATTTCCCTATATACTGCTGATCATACACTTCATTTTCTTGGATAATTATCTCTTTCATGCCCTCCATTTCAAAAAATAAAGAATATTTAAATTTATTTATTGTATTTTACAATTTTACTTTTGACATGTATTAAATTGAATATTCTTGTCATTATGATCTTTAATAATTGAACTTCCATGAGACAACATCAATGAACAGTGTTTCCAAAACTATTTCCTATTTCCTTTTCCAAATTTCCTAACTTTTATAGTTTCATCAATTAAATATTTTATATGATGAAAAACTCATTAAAATTATTTTTTAAGGGATTTAAGGCTGATTCAAATCCCATAACACCTATATTAGTTTTCCTATGGTTTTATATGCCATTACTTAATCAAAACTCATGGTTTAATGTGACCCCCATTTTATGGAAAATCCATTATATCTTAAACTGTTGCTCTGTTAAATCTTCTAAAGGGACAAGATTTCATCATCCCATGTTATTCCTACTTTTAATCTAGTGTGAGAGGCTTGAACCTCTCTTCCTTCCCATAGTAGTGGTATGATCAAACCCTAATCTTTGGATTTTTCCCCTTAATTTTTTGTCCGACAATGTTTTTGTGTAACCAATAAGTATCAATCAATCTTTGTTATAAGGTATGATCTATCATTGTTATTCTGGGTTAGTCTCCTTAAATTTATCTTTTACTATTATGGAATGATATATCTATGTTACTAATGGAATTTTTTTCCGTGTTGGCTAGTGTGGTGGTGTCTCTGCATCCTCACGTAGATCATGTCTTCCAGGAGAGGTGATCGTGACCTGTTTTGTTGGTTTTCCACTTGCAAAGAGCTTTAGAAACCTATTGAGGTAGGGGATTTTCTTCTCCTCTATCATTTTTCATGAAAATTCAGTGTTATCATGTTTTATCCTAATAGATAATAATTTAATTTACAAGATAAATATTTTAAAAAGAATAGTAAATTGGTATCGATTGAATGTTATTGCCTCTCAATTTTTCATAGATAGTATGATATCTATTCTTTTCTTGTTAGAATGTCATTCTTGATGAAATTGGTAATGAACATAAATCTGTAATTAATTATTGATTGTTTGTATAATGATAAATAAGCAGGTAAATGAATCCTAATACTGTAATTTTTATTTGATGTTAATGAAATGTATGTAGTAAGAATGTTTAATTATATTGATAAGTATTATATATTTCTGGTTAGTTTGACATAGTTTTAACCTACTAATAATGAACTGGTGATTTCAAGATAGATTAATGAAGTAATTTTTATATAAAATATAATTCCTCATAGGGTTCAGAGTTACCCTCTTCCTTGTAAAGTCCAGGATAATTATTCTTGGTGATGTGAGAGCTCATTGCATGTGAAGGAAGAATGCTTTATTTAGGTCCAAGATCCCAGTTTAATTGTTATTTCAGTCGTTTTTTGATGGGTTCTGATCCTCGGTGGATTTTGTGATATGTGGTGGTAGGGAGGCCCATTGGTTGTGGCAGTGGTTGATGCCTATAGTGAAGAGATGCATTGGTTTATGCATATGGGTGTCAGGGAGGACACCGAAGATTATGACATGGGTTAGATGTGAATGTTTGGATGAATTCTGATTCTTGTTTTTCATTATCTGCTGAACATTCCCCACATACCAAGGCAACTAGTTTTAATTAACCTCTTTCCAAAAGGGGTGAAGACACATGGGGTATGCCACTTCCTTTCCAGGTTTAGCATCTCAATGGAAAGTTGGTCTATGCCCTCTTTATAAGTGGAAAAGGCATGAAGGGTATTTCATCTACTAACTAAGTTGATCCCCCTTGTGTTTTATTATCATACAATGTTTTTCTAGATTTTTTGGGAATATGGAACTGTAAAAATAATTTTAATAAATAATTTAATGAATGATGATTAACCCACAGGGTTAGAGTTTTTTGGGGCAGAATGTTGAGGATAAAATTTAATGGAAAAATAGAATTTGGGTGTGATGTTAATGAAATTTAATTTCGAAAATTTAAGGGTTAATTAATGCTTAATGAATTAATTAATGGAGAGTGAAACTAATAAAAAGGATAAAGTAATCTAATGATTCCTTTTTAAATGGTTGTGTTCTTAGAGGATACCTAGTCTTAGAAGTGTTAGTCATGAGTCCAAGAGATGTTAGCTTAAGTTGAATCTATGACTACGTTATCCCAACTATGTGGTAGTGAGCTACAGTATATTATGTAATTTCTCTGTTTCTATATGCTACTCTACCCCCGTTAGTTAGGGAAACTGACACCATAGGGATTCTGATCCTTAGGGGGTGGTTTTCCCCAATATTCATATGAGAGAATGGATAGATGACTACCCTCTTTGGCCCCACTCTCTTCTATTGGTAGTTACATGTGCTTGAATGTAAAATTGTTAGATTCCCCCCATACATGTGGTAGATGGTTTTAATGGATTTTGGTTATTCACACACATATATTCTAGATATAGTTTCTTATGAATGACAATAGGTGTAATGTGTATAAATTGTGATGGCATGAGGATCCTTACTCGATGTATGGGTCGTAATGGCTTAAGGTACAATTCTTGATGTATGATACATGTTTTGAGAGATGTTGTGGCTCTCTAAAACTATATGGTTACATTGGTTTTGTGAATGTGATAGTTGTACTGCATGAGGTGCATGTTGTGGCGCATCTCCCATGTGTCTGTGGGAAAGACATTTGGAGGGAGATTCTTAGGATGTGTGATTATGGAGAAAAGTAGAAAACCAGTGGGGAAGTGGTATTGGGATACAATTGAAATTAATAATTATATTATATACTCTTATATGCGATACATGGTGAGAGTATCCATGGTGAGGTTGGGAAATTAGTATACATATTTAGGTGATGATTTAGTTTCACTAGTTGTTCACTTTGCGTTATCACACATTCCTTAATTTTGTAGGAGAGGTTATGAGGAGGATCCTATGGAGTATATTTTTATACTCACCCTATTTTTATATAATCTTTTTTAGGTCACTTGGAGAAGGTTGGAGATTGGGATTTTTATTACTAACTTTGGGTTTCAGGAGCAGTTCAGGCTTCGTGGTCGCTATTGTTTTTTACTTTCCTTTTATACTTAGAGTTTTTCCATTCAGTTTGAGTAGTTTTACATAACATTACATATGTGTACTTGGGATTTATTTTATATTGCAGTTTGAGTTGGAGTTGGTTCATGTATTTCTTATCTCTCTCTTTGGAATGTGTTCTCATTGAGGGTAATGCCTCACATTTGTGTGTTTACTATACCCTTGATTCTAGTCGACTACCTGGGGACTATTAGAGTTGGGAATCAATGGTCACTATCTCCCTTCTCACATTGCGGGCCTAGGAGTTGTACACCTTGTGTGGAGGGGGTTTATGATAGAGTGGTATAAGAGATCTAGTGGAGAGATAATATAGAGTTTGGTGTTAAGCACATGTGAATTTTCAGGGGTTGTTAGGGAAATAGTGTCAGTTATGTTTAGAAAGTGATTTAGACATTATAGATCAGCTGAGACATAGGCATTTAGACCACCCTCCCCCCGTTATCTGATTTAAGGACCATTATGTTTTTAGTGGATACAAAATGAGGTGATACTAGTTAAACGGTTGAGAACTATGAATGGATCATGCATCATTTTTTGTGTGCCTATGTTTAAATTGGTAAATCTTGGGATATGTTAATAAAAATGAATCAAAGGAAAAAATTAATTAATTAATGTTGAGTCATCCATACTCTAGGTTTAGGAGCTCTAACTATTTTTCATTCTGAAGGTATGGCTCCAGGTCGACATCCTTGTCAGGTTCACAAAAAATATGTCAAGCTTTCTGTGCCAGCAGATCACCGTAGGGTATAGGTTAAAGACAACAACTCTTGGAGGAGGAAACTCCACGAGTTTTAGCACCATAGTCTACATAGGTATGAGGGATCCGTTTCAGATGTAGTCATAGAAGAATAGTTGTAGGAGGTTGAGATAGCCTTCAGTTTGATCCATTCATGGAAGGAGCACTGGGTGTATTTGGTTGTGAGTATGTTGCGTGGAGTAGCGAGGAAGTGTTATTTCTTGTTCCCTAGGTATCACAGGAAGTTCTAAATCTCATGGGATGAGTTTCAAGACAAGGGTTGAGTCGAGTATCATTATTCATCCATAAATGTGTCCATTATCAAGGAAATTATTAACCTTCAATAGGGGAGCTCCAGTGTGTGAGATCTTGGAATATGTTTTACGAACCTTTTACAATATGATTTGGACATATTACTAGATCTGGAGGACATGACGATGCATTTCAAGGAGGCTTTGCATCCAGAGATCCTGTTCCAAGTCACCCTGTTTATTTTGATGACATATCTTGAGGTGATAATGAGGGGAGAGTTCATATATAGGACATTGGGAAGAAACGGATCATAATGAGAGGGGATTCATCATGATTCCTTGTGAAAATGTTCTATGGTCCGGGGTTCTTGATTTTTAGGGCATAATAGTTTTCATTCGACTAGGGGTGGGTCCTATTCCCCAGCATCTCATTTATTTAGGGGGAATGACACTTAGACCTATAACAATTGATCATGCACTTCTTTTTATTATGGTGGTCTAGTTCCTTAGTAGCAAGAGTGCCCAACCTTTCATATCAGTCATCGTACACTAGGTGTTCCACTCTAGGTTCCTCCATTGAGGTAGTTCTTGTCGAGGCTACAATAGATGGATGCACCAGCTTTGGTTTAGCCGATAGAAGATGGGGTAGGTAGATGAAAGCCCCACTATTCCCCACCTTCTCAGAGACATGAGTGAGGCCATGGAGGTGGTTTTCATTAAGTTAAGAGAGGTCATAGATGAAGTCGTGGTAGGCTTCATGCTATAGTGTTTCCAGCACCAGGCGAGCCAAATTTCATTTAATGTACCCTTTTCTTATTTTATACTAGGGTGTATTCCTTTTCTAATTCAGTTGAGACACACTCTTTTATATCACATGCCCTTATCCATGATCTTGGACATGAGTTTGAGAGGCTTCCATTACCGTTAGCATTGACTATGAAAATTAGAGGTCATTCCATGTTGTTTGAAGTATGTCGAGGTTGGGATCTAGTGCTAGGGCAACACTTATCATGGGGATATTTCCTATGTTTGTGGATATAACCAAATGGTTTTATACTCAGAATGGATTAGTTGTATTAGGTGTAGGCTATCGGGGATTACATTAGGAGGCAGGTGGTGTTCATCGATGCTGATAGAGATAGTGGTGTTTGTTGGCGAGTGAGACCCTTAGATATGTCAGATGTGTGTTCTATCCTTATCAAACTTTCTGGCTGAGCTAATGTTGAGTTCTTTAGAGGACTAGCTGTTGGCATTTCCTAGGGTCATAAAAGAGTACACTAATGTCTTTTTATAATAGTTTATAGCATTACCCCCTCAACAAGAGATTAAGTTTGGGATCAAACTAAAGCTAGGAGCGTCTCCTATATCTATGTGTCCATACAGGATGGCACCATCTGTGTTATGAGAGATAAATATATATCTTGATAGTCTATTAATGTGTGGTTTTTTTAGACGAGTGTGTCACCAAGGGGTGCATCAGTTTTGTTGATGATTATAGCTGACGACAGTTTTCATCTGTGTATCATTTATCATCACTTAAAAAAAGTGATAGTGAAGAATCACTATCTTCTTTTCCAAATAATATATTTAATCTATCAAATAATGGGTGAATATTGGTTCTAAAAGATTTACATGCGGTCAGGATATCATCAGATGCTTTTAAAAGATAATGATATTCTGATGACTTCTTTCAATTGTCTTCATGGACAATACAAGTTCATTGTAATTCCATTCGATGTGATGAATTTTCCAGCTATGTTCATTGGATTAATGAAAACTATGTTATTTGATTTGGTGTATAATTTTTTGGTTGTTTTCATTGGTTAAATTATTATATACTTCACATCTGAGGAGGATCATGTAGAGTATCTACATGCCATTTTGGGAGTTCTTCATCAACATCAGCTATTTGATAATATGTTAAAGTGTGTGTCTTATTCTTGAGAATGCTTTTTATTGGGGAATTTTGTGTCCCAGCAAGGATTTTTTGTGGATCCATCAAAGATAGAAGTGGTTGTTTCTTAATAATCCCCCATGATAGTGTAAGAGCTGCGAAGTTTCCTTGGTCTCACTAGCCACTATAAGTGATTTGTTCCTGATTTATCTCATTTTGTGAATCCTTTGACAATATTGACAAAGAAGGATCAAGTGTTCGTGTCTACTGATCTGTGTCAGGCGAATTTCGAGTATCTAATGGAGATGTTCGTAAGTTATCATGTTATTTTTCTTCTAGCCTAGGGAGTTCAGTCTGATGTTTTCTGCAATGCTTCATATATGGGGTTAGGTTTTCTTATGATGCAATAGATATCGGTTGATTCTTATGGGTCATAGTAGTTGTGTCACCATGAATATAAATATTTATCCTATGATCTTGAGTTTGAAATAGTAGTATTTTCTATGATGTTATATAGACGTTACCTCATTGGTGAGCGGTTTTTGGTTTTCACCAATCATAAGAGCTTAAGGTATGTTTTCTCCCAGTGTGACATGAACTTGTCACAAAATTAGTGGATGGAGTTATTATAATAATATGACATAGAAATATCGTATACCACAGGAAAGGGAATGGTGTAGCTGATGCGCTGAGCTGGATTACACATAGTGATGCAGTGTGTGAATCTGGTGATTCATGGAGGGTGATAGAAGAACTTTTAGAATAACATCATGATATGGTGGAAGATTGGGGTATAGGTTGTATTTTTCAGATGAAAATGCATTCATATCTGGTGTATTATGTGTAAGAGTCTTAGTTGTGGGATCTATAGGTGGTGGTATGAAGATAACGATTTGTTTGTGGAAATTCCCTAGATGGTTGGTATGAGGATAAAAACCACTGAGTGTTGTATCAGAAAAGGCTATTTCTTTCTTTCGAAATGCACGAGATAGTTCTCAGAGAGTTCCATAGTTTTCCTTTAGTGGTGCATCCTACTGTGACAAAGATGTAAAGTGGCTTTAAGAGTCAGTTTTGGTGGCTTGTGATGAAGCGTGAAGTAGCGTAGTTTGTGTCTCAATGTTTGGTCTTCCGCAAAGTGAAAGCTGAGCACCATGTGTAATGCCTAGAACCCACTTACCTAGTGTGGGGGCATCATTACATAACATCTTCATGATACAAGGAATCATGTCTGAAAAGACTGATCAGTTTAGTATCCTTGGAAGTTCTAGATACATACATATGTTTTACATTACATCATGTAATGAAAATAAAAAACAACATTGTGTCCCATTTGAACACACTCATATCCCATAGCCAATTCCTATATATTATTTATAATATACATCATCACATCCTAGGAAAAATAAAACATATAAAGGGGTGAGATCAGATGCTCAGTAAGGAAAAAAATTGTAGAGATCTGAGCCTTTTAAATTTAACATTTCATGATTTTAAGCATAATTAATCATCATGGTACAAGCTCAGGATCGTTAAGTCTAATGTCTTAGAAGACTAGGTACATATAACACAAAACATGCGGCTGAAATACTCTTCTTTATTTAGTCTCCATAAAGTGATTCTAAATTCCATTGAGCCCTTACATCTACATAGGGTACCCTGGGGAACACATGAACAAAGGGATGAGCTAAAAATCCTAGTAAGGGAATGAACATAATGAAACATCTTAAGGACAAGAGTTTGAGGCATGACATATTGATACCCAAAACATAGAACATATGAAATTGTATCATATAATCATGGGATCATATAAACTTGGAATCATATAAATGTGGCAGAATCATAAAACATTTCATTAGTATTGGTCAAGGCTAACCACCAATCCCCTTTCCCATTTCAGTAAGGGTCAATGCGAACTGCCAATCCCGTTTCACATCGCAACTCATGAGAACTAACCTTACCCAATGCATTGGAGCGCTATCTGGGCATACCCATCTCAAAATTTTCCTGAATATTCTGGCCATATAAATATTATTTCAACATAAATATTCCTTTCACATAATTAATCTTACATAATCGACCATACATAAACATAAGGTTACCCATGCAGAGAATTGGGCATCACAATCATGACATAAAGCATAAACAATGAGTGTATCATGAAAGTGTCCATGAAACAAAGAGATTAAAACATACATAAATGTTCATAAGGTAATATAGGCATATAACATGGTAGGTGGTAACAAATAGAAGTTACTACATATAAGAAATGTATTTTAGAAACATTATCATTAAAACATTTTGTGCAATTTTAAGGAAAATAATTTTGATCTTTTAAAAAAGAAAAGGGAAAATTCATTTATATAAAACCATAATTGAACCAAGAAGGTTTTCATAATAAAAATACTCATTTTATAATGACAATGGTGTCTTAAAACAGAGGATGGAGTGCACTTGAAATTGGGTAAAAGTTCAGGAAGTTCCATTAAAACGAGTGTGCTTACTAGGAAGTAATGAGGAGGGATGGACTTAAAAGAAAGTATATCCCAAAAAGAGAAAGATAGATGGTTATTGGAACACGATAATGGATCCTATAAACATAATTTATAGGTTTTACATAAAATTAAAAGACAACTACATTTTGTAAAAAAAGAAAGATAGGGAAACCCGAAGGAATAAAGGAATTTCGTGTAGAATCCATTACAGTTTATTGGCATGGTATCATATGAAATTAAGAGAGATTGATGAGAGAGGTAATGGGTTTCTCATCACATATAAAACAATAGTTCTGTATGGGGAGGTGATAAAATATACCCCATCACTTGGTATTACACAAAAAGGAATAGCATAGAGAACAATCTTGACTAAGAGTGAAAAACAGGGGATCCCTTACCTAAAATTCATTGTTGATCTTAACATGTTATTAATGAACTGAATAAACAAATTAGGCTTATTACTAAGTCGGAACCTATTCCATATGTATTTTATTTATTATAAATATTTTTATTTTATTCAAAGCCTTTTTGATTAGTTACAAGGTTCAATTTCATTGTTCGGGCGCTTTTGTTTACTAGGCTTTAAAAGATAGGTTCACTTATATTCATGTAAGGATTATATGAAAGATTAAAATGGTTTTACAGAATTGAAGTTATATTATTTAGTTCACATCCATGAGATTACATGGTTTTAATTTTCCTTAGGTTACATAGAGTGAAGTCTAATTATTATATATATAACCTTAGTGATAAACGTTTTAGTTAATCAGGGGATTTGATTACAAAGAACGTGTTTTGATTTATAACTATATTACATTTATAAAAAATGAATAAAGAACCAAAAAATAGGATAAAAATATGGTTCAACCATAACAAAAATGGTTTCATTATAAGAATTAAAGATAATAACAGAAATTAATAAATCATTTTCCTTGAATGTGATAAATTAGAAAATCTCAAAAAGTCCTTTCATTTATTTCAAACAAAAGGGCCGGGAAAGGAGAGAAGATAATGAAATATCCCATTAGCATGAATAAATTCTACTAAATTTATGTTAATGGATTTATCATACTATTATGGTGAATGGAGGTGAGGATGGAAACAAGAATAAATAGAACTGAAATGAAATGAAGGAATTGGAAAAATGAATTTACCTCTTGAGACTTCCTCCTTTGAGAACCTCTTCAGGGGGAGAGGTTTGGTTTTTTGAAGAGTCTAGGAAATTTTAGATGTGGGGGAGGAGCTTGGGGAGAGATTTGGGCAGTATATTGGAAAATATCTAGTCTTGAGAGGCGTGAAGTGAAGGGGCGTGAAGGTGGTTTTTATAGTGGAGGAGAGGAGGGATTTCATAATATTATAATCATTAATTTATTATTTATTCACAAGACAAAGAATAGTAGGTATTCCATGACATAGAATAGTAATTTAGTCATGTGATCCCGAACTGAGATGGCTTACATCATCAGAACATTATCAAGGACTCAATAAATCCCTTATTTGGCATTTATTGTAAATTATCGTATTTTACTATTCATCAAAAAATTATGTATTTCAAAAAAATCCCAAAAATTCACCCTAACCATTTTTCAATATGTAGAATCCCAAAATGAAGTCCATTTTTCAAAAATAAATTTCATAATATTATTATCTTAATACTTAATTAAAATATTAATTTAT